>PVKZ01003677.1:0-119218 GCA_004027375.1 Macroglossus sobrinus | reverse complement strand
GCAGGACTTAATGGACTCCTCCCTTTTCTCCTCCCCATTCTTGGCCCTCTTGCTTGTGTCCTGCTGCTTATCACCTTTGGGCCCTGGGCTTTTAGACGCATAACTGACCTTATCAAACAACAAGTAGATGCCTTCTTACAAAAACCTATCTCCGTTCACTATCACAGGATTAGCATACAAGACGCTCATGATGACACTGAGACCGCTGCCGCACCTGAGCCTACAGGTTTGCGTTTTTCCACCCTTGTCTCACATGAGAGCCGTCCTTGGTACCGGCAGCTGTGGTGCTAAGAATAACCATTGGGGTCATAAGCATACCTGAGAGCATGGAGGTTTATATCCTATCCTAAAAAACCTGTGAGACAAGCTGGTCAGCCAATGACGGTAAAGAGTGTGGTGTCTCATTTTCCTTTGCAGAGGCTGGTTAGTCAATGATGGGTAAGGCTTTTTTGGGGGCTGAACAACCTAAGACAGGGCGTACATGATGGAACGTGCGTGCCGATGACGGGTAAGTTTCAGCGCCTGCGAAAAATCACCTAAGACAGGCACAGTCCTTCTGCGCCAGGGTTGTGAAGGCCCTGGCTATTTGCATTTGCCACACCAACCTAAGACAGGTGCAGTTTCCACAGGCACTCCTCTCCTCCACTTTTAAAACATAATCGGAGGCCTAAGTCCTTGCTTACCCCATTCAGATGGTTATTTCTACAATAAATAAAAAGGGAGGAGATGTGGGAGCCCAGAACCATGCTTAAACTTCCTGTTTACTTAACAGTACACCCAGCCCCCGTACGGTCTCAGTTGTTCCGAGAACGCCCCGCCGCCCACACATAACTGCTGGTACTCTGGTGATAGGCTATCGCTGTGCATACCTACCTCCTCCCTGCCCCCCGCTTCCTGCGACCCTCACCGCTCCTCACCCCACCTGCTAAGAACCAATAAGATTGTGCCAAACACCCGCCCGCCTAAGTAGACCTGCCCCCTTTGTCTCAGCTGTATAAATACGTTTGTTCAAAAAATAAAGTTTGAGGCTTGATCAGAATACTGTCTTGCCTCCGCTCCCTTTTCTCGCCCGTTTTTCTCAGGTTGGATCCTCCTTGCCCCCACGAATAACTAAGTCCCGCGGGTCGGGACATCTTTGCCTTCCTTAGAACTTTGGAGAATGAAACCAAGGTCATAACTTTCTGGCAATGTAACGAATAATTTGCTGCCACACAATTATTGGAACAAATTGACAAGAAACATTAAATGTCTCTATCAACATTAAATGCACACACACACACACACACACACACACACACACACACACACACAAAATATGAAGGAAATGTCATCCTTGTAGCAGATCCATCATTTAAGCATTCCAGTAAGTGGTTTCTCAAAATGTTACACTGAAGACCTCTAGCTCCCTTTGACAGCCTGACATGCATCTGCCATCAGCTCATTTATCTGAACTATTCTTGAATCTCTCTCTTTCAACAAAATCACCTCTCTGGGAAAACACTTTCATATGTTTATAATCCCTTTCAAGTGTAAAAAGTGACCCTTATTCTGATAATTAGAGATCAAATAAAGAGATGTGAAGACACTGTATACACATCTTTCAAAATGTTTTAGACTTCAATCATCCCCACTCTCAGCTTTTATCTTCTAAAGTGCAGGGTTCTCTTTTTGACTTTCACTTTTTTTTTTTTTTTTTTTGGTACATCATTATATGGAAACTGGTCAATCCCATTTCATCTACCACTCTATTGAAATGTCCAAAATCTTTTAAAAATGTGAACATTTACTGGAAAACTACTAAAAATTCTATGAAAATTCCTTTTGAAGCCGAAACGCTTTTAAAAGCCTAGGTAATAACATGGTCAGAAAAAACTCAAAGTACATTTCATGTTCTCTGCGTTGTTAAATACTGGATAGGCAGCTGACAAAAGGCTGGAGCGGAGTGAGTCGTACTACAGAGGAGTCATCTGCTAAGGTGAATGGTCTTCTCTTCCCCAAAGAATCATTCTGTCCACACATGATGCCGACCACTTTCCTGCTCCAACACTGGTGATGGTTCCTCCTTGCTCTTTATGGATACCTAAATAAAACTTATTTTTGGTGGGGGGAGAAAAAAGGTAACATTTATGAAACATTAGATGCTGATAGGATTAATGGACACTATAATATTAAGTTCTGTTTAACATAAAATTACTGTCAAGCATGTGAATTTTACATACTTTCCCAATTATAATACAGCATTGACAACAGCTAAACTCCTCAGGGCAGTAGTTATAGCTTTTGAATGAGTAAATGAACAGTTTTAGGCAAGTACGACACCTGTTCAGTCCAAAATAAAATTTTATTTGAATAATTAAACAAATATGTGCTTTAAACTCTAATCCAAGACATTAAATGGGTCAAGAAAGGTCCTTATTCTCAAATTAGAGGTTAGCATTACTGATATTGAGAAAAATTTTCCACTAGCTACCAACCGACCCAGTAGAAAGAGAAAAAAAATCAATTATCTTCATGGCTACACATATAAAAAGCAGCACATACCTTTAATTTTAATTTTAATTTTTTGCTAACCTAGGGGCTACATAAAAACCTAAATCTCTCTAAATTATATAAAGTCTGTTTTTATTTTATTTTTAATGAAATGTGAACATATGATTAAAGAAATCTACAATTAGATAATCTCTTTTACTGTTTTTCTGGTTCCTGTGAGATTTCACAAATACCTTACCATGAAAATCTAATTAAATATTTTCAGGAGTTTTTCACACATGTTTATTAAATAGTTGCAATATGATTTCAAAACAAGGACGGTAAGAATTATTACTTTTCATCATTCATTAAGGCATGGGACAAATGCATTTAGCACCAACTAGGTGCCAAATGCCCCGAAAAAGACAATTCATTCATAGCCACGTTCATCAGAGTTCTGCTTGTAATGTCAAATATTTGGTAAAAAATAATTTAAAACGATATGAAATTACTTAAATAAACTCCATTCAACTGAATCTGTACAACTATCAACATTTAAGATTTATGCCGATAAATACTGTTTATAATAAATTTTTACTACTAAGTGAAAGGGCTAAAATATTCTAGTTGGAATCTGGTTACATTTTAGTTCTATAGCAATATATATAAACATAGATAACAGGTACTAACGCTAAATTTAAAAATGCATATATTCCTGGATTAGAATAAAAAATCTTAAAATGTTTAAAATCAAACAATATGTTAAACTGGGTTATCAATAATACACTTAGTGAAACGCTTTGTTGCTTTCATTGTTTTTTCCCTACTTTGGAAATTTTCAACAAATATTTATTTGGCATATAGTATACGTCCAGCTCTATGCAGGAGCTGATGGCATATCGTGAATAAGACATCATTCTGAAGCTTCAAAGGCCAAAGAATTGGGAATAGTCAAATGTACTAACAGCATGTTTCATCAGGAATGAGTAAGACAGACAGAAGCAGAATGTGTGTGCAAGAGGAGCCTGAAATCTTGTCTTAGGGAAAGGCTTTTCTTAGCACAAAGACAGCACTTGGTCAGCAATAAATATCCCCCATGTATATATTCAGAAAACATTATGATGAAGGTTAGTGTTATTTTAAATGACTGAAGAAGGAGAATGAGAGTTTGCATCCCGTTAGAAAAGTATGGAAGGTGGATCCAAGTAGGAACTAAACAACCCATATTCAACAAGTGGCTTACGACAAAAGTGTTAATTCTGTAGGAAAACTGAAATTTATTTTAAAATAAAAGATAGAGAAGATCTCTTAACGATTACCGTTGTGGTGTGAATCCCATTCTCAGCTCCGCACAGGGATTTCATCCTGTCACATCAGATGAATCACTTAATCTTTCTAAACTGCCATCTATCAAAATGTCTTGACAGAAATTATATGTTAAGTCCCAGAAGAAATTTATGAGGATGAACTTAAATTCCTTTCTTTGCCAAAATGAACAGAAGAAACCAGAGAAGTGTCTATAATTATTATTTTATGTGAATAAACATATAAATGTTATTTTCCAAGAGTATTTTAGTTAACAAGTAAAATTCAGTATTTTAAAAGTTTTTTTAAGATGCCATGTACCTGAAGCTCTTCCTGATGAGTTTTCATGTTAAAGACATGTTTTTCTGATATATGTTAAGGAACATCTCTGGGAGTATTCTAAGGTCAAATCAAAGGGAGGTGGGTGTTCAATTCTTTTCTCTAATATTAATTCAACATTTCTAAAGTATTTCCACTTTTTATTGTTATTTATTTTTTTCTGGCTCTATTGAAATATAATAGACAATTAGTTGCTCGTATTTACATTGTATAATTCAATGAGGTTTTTTTTTTTTTCAATTATAGTTGAAATACCAGTTTCAGTTATACAGCAGTGATCAGAGATCTACTTGACTCGCAAAGTGGTCACCCCACTAAATTAGCACCCTTCTTCCCTCTTACATATTTATTACATTAACCATCTTCCCCACACTATACATTTCCACGTCTATTCTGCAACTATCCATTTGTAATTCTTAATTCCTTTGCTTTTTTTTTTTTGCTAATCCCCAACTCCCTTCCGATCTAGTAGCCCTCAAAATATTTTCTGTATCTATGAGTTTGTCTCCATTTTTTTTGTTGATTTTGTTCTTTAGATTCCACATGTACATGAAATCATGTGATCTCTTTCTCTACCTGACTTACTTCATTCAATGCAATATCTTTTTCCATCCCTTCCCTTTTAGTCTGTGTGTTTATTAACCTGGAGTGAGTCTTTTATAGGCAGCATATGTAAGAGTCTTATTTCCTTATCCATTCAGCCACCCTATTTTTTGATTGGAGCATTTAATTCTTTTCCATTTGAGGTACTTGTTGATGAATGTCGTTATTGCCATTCTTTATTCCTGTTTTTGAAATATTTTTTTCTTCTTAAAGAAGCCCCTCCAATATTTGCTGTACTATTGGCTTAGCATTGATAAATTCCTTTAGCTTATTTTTGTCTGGAAAGCTCTTTATCTGTCCTTTGACTCTAAATGATAGCTTTGCTGGATAAAGTATTCTTGGTTGTAGATCCTGGGTTTTCATCATGTCGAATATCTTGTGCCAAGCCCTTCTGTCCTGCATGGTTTCTTTTTTGAGAAATCAGCTGCCAGTCTTATGGGTGCTCCTGTAACTGCTTTTCTCTTGATTCGCTCTTTGTATTTAACCTTTTGCATTTTAATTATAATGTGTCTTGGTGTGGGTCTCTTTGGGTTCATCTTTTTTTGAAATCTGAGCTTCCTGGAGTTGTATGTCTATTTCTTTCACCAGGTGAGATAAGTTTTCCATCATTATTTCTTCAAATAGCTCCTCAATAATTTGTTTTCCTTCAGGTACCCCTATGACACAGATATTTTTCTTTATCCACTGTTTATTCCATCTAATATCCTCTTCATCTCGGATAAGTGTTCTTCATATCTGACTGGATCCCTTTTATAGTTTTCATTTCCATTTTAATGTTTTTCATCTCTTTGTTAAAGTTCTCACTGAATTCATCTACACTTCCGCTAAGTTCATTGAACATCTTTATAACAAGTTATTTTGAATTCTGCAGCTATTAGATTGTTTGACACCATTATTCCTGGATCTCGCTTCTGTTCTCTCATATGGTTTCTGCTTCTTTGTCTTTTCATTTTGTCTGCCTTTCTGTGTCTGTTTTTATGTGCTAAGCAAAGCTCCTAAGTCTCCCAGTCTTATTAGTATGGCTTGGTGTAGTATATGCCTGGTGATAAAGTACTCTGACTTTTTAAAAAATGGGAAAAAATACTGCGTATAGATCTTTCTCTAAGTACTATGGTTAAACTAATATTTTAAAATTCAGTTAATAGGATAATGTTTTAAAATACAGATCATTAAAAAGAAAAACACATAACTTTAATCATGTATTTTAGGCTTTTATAAGTGAATTAGAATTATAATATGAAATGTGCATGTATGTACTCTCTTGAACAGACTAGACATTTGTAAACAGGGTGGTGCATTATTTAATATGTACTTATACTTCCTTCATTTTATAAAGGAAAAACCGGAAGTCTCTAGAGCTTAAATGTCTTGCTCAAGACCATATCGTTATTAGTTCTGTGGTATGTGCCTTTAAGAGATTCCTTAGGACAGATGTCACCTTTGACATCCAATTTAGGTGAATGAAATGCCAGTGATTCTTGAGAAACCCATCTGAGTGCCTGATTACTTTCATCTGACACTCTCTCTCTCTCTTGTCCTACTCATCGGCATCTTTAGAAGGAAGGAAAATGAATTAAGGTAATATTTTTCATGCTCATACATATGGTATGTGAGAATTCATGTGAAATTTTTAAAACAGGGTCTATATATTTAGGTAAAGCCCTGATTAAATGAGTTGGGGGGGGGGACCAACCTTCAACTCAATGTTTAAATTCTGAACTTTTGAGACACTATTTCTTCCTGAAGGTCATCATCTCTGAGAGTAAATAAGAATAAAGCGGGTAGAGAAATTCAAAGACAGAGAGAAAGAAGGTCATTTATGCAGGCAAGCCATTATGGCATGGCCGTGAATACATGAAGAATTGCTCAATATAATACTGAAGATCCATTATTATATATTGGGATGTGTCTTTCAATTTAGAAATTTTGGAACTTAGGAAAAAAAAAGATAAGGGGAAAAGTTCTCCTTTAAGAAGTGTGATCCCCTTATCTTTTTTTTTTTCTAAGTTCCAAAATTTCTCTCTGTCTTTGAATCTCTGGAGTGTCAATAAATTAGTCCCTGAAAGTACTAGTAATAGTAATAGTAGTAGCAATAGGTATAGTAATAATAATAGACATAGTAATTGAGGCAGGGGCTCCTTTTAGAGAAGAGACTGGAACAAACACTACCAGAGTAATGCTGTTTGAAGGAAAAAACATTCTCTGAAAGTCTTTTTCCTTGTACATGTTACAAGTTTCTTCTATGGAGCCCTGCATTAAAAAAGCACCAGTTAAAATGCAAATGGACTGCCCACGAGGCATAATATGTAAATCATTAACATCTACTATCACAGGAAGCTTGGGTTTAAAAAAGTGAGACTCAGACCAGCTAAGTTTAGATGATGCAGTTTATCCAAGCATAAGCTATTGCCTTGGGGGAAAACAGCAGTGGCCATCACCATGAAAGCTAGGTATGAGAAAACTGGAAAGAAGAGCCGTGAAAATGTCATTCTATTTCGAGAATGTCTAACCTTGGGTGTAGAGAAAGCAACAGAAGTTTTGAAATCATGAACAGAGAGTGGGGAATGGTATCTTGGAGGGACAAAGGTGGTTTAGGAGAAGAAACATTTCAAATACTACAATAATAAAAAAAAAAAGGATAAAATCATTATGGCCCTCAAGCTCCATGTAGCAAACAGAAGCTTTTGATTTCTCCTCCTCTCCTCTCTTGTCACCCTTTCCTATTTGTTACCCTGCTGCCGTGTGACTGATCACAGACCCGCTGTCGGCCACTGTCACTGAGTGGTCTGCATCCTCTGCCTAGCAGGTGGAGGCCCCTCCTTCACGTCAGTGTTTGAGGCTTGCTAGGAAATAATACCAGAGTGTCGACCTCAGGCTCCTGGGCTTCCCGCCAGCTACTCACTTGTCGTTTTCTCTCTGCGACAGCAGAGAGGATACATTTGCTACCCTTGACCTTGTTATTTTAGTTTCTTTCATTACCTTCTTCTCTGTCTTAAGGCATATCCTCAGACCAAAAACAATAAAAAAAGAAAAGTTTTTTTTTTTTTTTTTCTAATCACTGGCAATACTGTTTCTAATACAAGGAAAAACTACATTCTAAATTCTTTAAATTATAACTTCTGTTTGCACGAGTTACAATTTCCATAGATGCTGTGTTGAATATCAAGATATAATAACGCAAGCTTCCACTGGGCGCATTTTACAAACTGTGGGCTCAGCAAACAGCAAAGCATTTTCTTTTATTGCTCTTCGCATCCCCTTCCAACATTCATTCCTTTGTGGATTCATTGCTGTCCTCCTGGAAAGCCGACATAAAAGTTTAATAGTAAAAGTAAAAGTTGATTTTTGGCAACCTTTAGGGTGGCTCCAGAATCAAATCCAGAGATAAACCTAATAAATTAAGAGCCAGGCTCCTTCACCTGTCAGCTAGCTTACTAACTTCCTAGCCTGTGAAGCCAATATTGCTTAATTTTTCCAATTCTTTGTTTCTTGACACAGAAAATGGAAACAAAATTGGCAGCTTTCCTACAGCTGTTGGGACTGTTCTTTGACAAACACAAAGAAGTGTACACAGTGTGTGGCACAAGGTAAGGCCACATCATATGTAAACTGTCACTACTGGGGTAGCAATTACTGTGACATCAGTGTCCCTATTCCAGTGCCATCTCAGTGATAATTTAATAGTGTGAAATTTGGCGAGTCTTTTCAGGATCTCAATCAGCATCACCCCAAAGAGCGTGAGCAGCTAGCTTGGTTATCTATTCCTTTACAGGGAGGCGTCCGAAGAATTGTCAGGGGCAATGTCGAATAATGCCCTCATATTTTGGAAAAAAGTATGCCAACTGTTGAAGTGTCAGATTCACCAATCTCTGCTTCCTTTCATTTGCACCGTATCTTAGTTATCCGGGTATAATAAAATGAGAATAATTTAGTTAAATATTACCGTTCTTTTAATAATCCTTCTATGTGATAATAGATCAAAATTACAAACGAGAGACTTCATTCCACTCAAGGAGATTGCGTCCCATGTAAAAGACTGATTTTTAACACTGATAAGCACAGGCAACACAGCCTCATTAAGAGCTGGGCCTCTGGAACCTATGTGAAATGCATGAATTCAAATCCCAGTTTCAACGTTTACCAGCTCTGTGACCTTGAAAATGTCCTTTAACCTCTCTTTGCCTCTGTTTTTCACCTGTGAAATGGGAATAATAAAAATATAAAAATTGATGCATTATGAAGGTTAAATCAGTTGATATTTCAAAAGGTCTTAGAAGAATGAGTACAAACAGTAAGCATTATTAAAGTAGTTGAATGAATTTTAACATTACTAAAAGGCAACATCTGAGAAGTGCAATAGCAGAAATAACAGAAAAGGACAATGGGAATAGAAGATGAGAACATGTACTATGAAAGAAAACATGTAGAAAGATAGATCTTTTGAGTCCCTAAAATCGAAAAGATTTTTTTATATCAAGTATACTATTAATATTTAAACAGTATAAAGGGATATATAATTTTTAAAGTGTGAGAACATTATTTTTTATTTAGTATGAGTTTTAAAATCCAGTAACATGAGTTTGGGGCTAAGCCTCTTGCTACTTTCTACTTCTGTGACCTTGACCGGTTTTCCTGTTTCCCTGGTTGCAAAAAAGGAATAATAATACCTGTCTCAAAGGAAAGTTGAGAGGATTAGGTTCATTAATTCATGCAAAGTGCTTAGAAGAAGACCTGGTGCATGGCAAATATTAAGTCGATGTTATTAACGTATATTTTCATGCACCATCACAGAATTGTATATAAATGACTGTAACCACAGCTTTCAGTTCAATTAATTAGCATCTGTCAACCCACAACATGATCTAATTAATATAAACTCACTATCTTGCTCTGATCTAGTCTCTTGACAGAGAAAATCTGGCTGATCCCAAAAGGTAAGTTAAAATTTACAGGGTGAGGAAATCTGAAAAAAAAAAAATGTATGTCAAAAACTAAAATGCATCCTGTTGAAAAATCTTATTAGAACTTTCTTGATCTGCCCCTTGGCAAGAGAGTGAAGGCTTCTATATTTTCTCATTAAATTGGTTCTAGTTGGAATGGATGAAATAGTGTGATCATATTTAAATACTGAGGAAATAACAAGATACAGTATGCTTTCTGACAGAATGCTGATGTTTTTATTCCATGACTATTTTTTAGCACAGGAGGAGTTTCAAAAGGGTCCTTACCAAACCCTGCTACATTACATATGTTCCCAACTAACAAAGAAATAAAAAAGCATCTGTATAATAATCATCCTGAAATTTAACTTCTCACTTTTGTCTTCACACTTGTGTGTGTGTGTGTGTGTGGGGGGGGGTGTAGCGTGGCATAAACACCCCAGGGGAGATAATATCTGAGCTGAGTCTTAACAAAGAATAGGGAAGCATTTTCAAACGATGTGTAAGGAAATAAACTGAGCTGTTAGTGACAGTCAGTTTAAAGAGCAAGTAGTCCAATATTGCTAAATTGCAAGAAAAAGAAACTTGGCTGATACAACTTAAGTAATTAAAAAGATCCAGGTGTCACAGATGTCCTCTCCATCTTCTAAAGAACATGCTCTTTGCTCCACAAGAGACTGGGAGTCACTGAAAGAACTGAACCCACGAAAAGAGAAGGGCAGATACAGATGTTAGAGAGATGGCCGCGTTACACAGTGGAGGGTAAGGGGGAGCGGGGACAAAAACCACATGAACAGATAACACTTCCTAGTAGCCACAGATCATGCAAAAGATGAGCATCTTCACTAAAGTGTTACTAGGATGGAATGAAAATAATAATTTTTTTAAGGTTTGCAGAAGCAAGACCTGGTGATGACTTAGATATGCAGGGTACAGGAGGAGGTGTGTGGAGAAGATTCACAGAATTTGGACTCGAGAAAGCACATGAATCCTTGTACCACCTTCAGAGACAGGATTCAAAGGAAGAAAAGCATCTTAAGGTGGAGAAGAGGAGACCAGCTGATGGGCATGTTGTGCCTGAGACGCGTGCTTAAGAATCCAGTGGAAACGTCCACTGAGTGGCTGGATATCTGAGTTTGGAAGCGAGAAGGGCTGCTGGTGCTCTCAGCATTAATGGATGTGGATAAGCTCTTTGAAAGAGTAGTAATGGAATAGGAGAAGAATGAAAGGATTAAGACTAGTAAAGTGATGGTCTGAAAAATAGCACCCAAGAAAGGTTAGGAAGCAATGAGTAAGGAGGAGGGAAGCGAGCCAGGGCAAATGAGCATGCTGCCACAGAAGCCAAGAGAAGAGCGAATTTCAAGAAGCGTCATCAACAACAACAAGTAAGTACTTACACTGCAAGTTAAGAACTAAGTGTTTATCAGATTTGACAGTTTGTAGTTCATGTGTATACTTGCTAGAAGACTATACAGTGCTTCAAGGAATAATGGCAGGTGAGAAAATTAAACACAAGGAGTGAGCGTGCACTAATCATTGAAAAAATCCAGATAAGAGAGGGCAACGAAGAAATAAGTTGGTAACCAGAGGACTCTAGTTCAAGGATGTTTGGGGAGAACAGGACAGCTGAGCATATTTTTAAGTCTTACGATGACCCAGAAGACAGGAAGCGTTTTTAAATGTTAGAAAAAGTTGAGATAATCTTACACTCGACAAGAGTTAAACAGGCACAAGGATGACTTTATTCAAGGCTGCCAAAAAAGGGAGGAGGGAACACAACTCTGAGTTCAACTCCACTGGGGGAAAAGCAAAAAAAACAACTGGGAAGCTCTGATGACCTGGGGTGGGGACATCACAGGCCATTAGATCCCAGGCTTAACTCACAGCCAGGGTCGCCTTTCCCATATCTCCCTGATGGGAGGGAGTGTCACAAATTGGGAGCAAGGCACTTTTCCAAATTAGTCGTCTACCTTCCCGCAGTCTGGGAGGATAGGCCTATCTTCCATGCGGATCTCACCTCAAAGAGAGGGCTCTCAGGTCCTCAAGAAAGACATCCCCAGGCTGTAAGACTGGCAAGAAGCTTTAAAAGGATTTGCACCTCGAAGGGGCAAAAGAATTTACAATTTTCAGTATTCTAAAGAAAATGCTCTAAGAGAGCAGAGGCGGGGTGTCTAAAAGTCGGGGAGACAGGCCTTTCCACAGTGTGGTCCAGCTGAGGGGAACAACAGACCATCCTGGTAAATGCACAGACCAAGTCTTTGTGGAAGATGGATAAGAATCAGACCAAGTTGAGGGTGGAGCTGTTGAGATTAAAAAGTGGAAACTACACCTGTCAGGTGACCCTGGAGTCCTGGAGGTAAGTAAGGCTGGGGTGGGTATACGTTTTTCATGGTGGGGCAGGTAGGAGACAGAATTCAAGCCTGAGGTTCTGAAATTCCTCAACCAAGCAGGAGCCAGAGAAATAAAATGGTCTTGAGAGTGTGGTACACGGTAAATGGGGTTCACGGCTGGTCAACTTCCCAAAGCGAAGTCGAGGAAGATATAGTGGGGGCACAGAGCAGGGAGTTAATAAAACCAGGCTCCCTTGAAAAAACACAGAAAAACATTTACAGAAAGAGAAACATAATATAGTTCAAAAGAAGGCATCGCCTATGTCCCCAGCAGCATTTGTAAAGGGTCCCTCTATGTTTCCAAGCTGTCATTTTTTTTCTTCTCCCACTTAAAAGGATGAGTCTTCTATATAATTATGGTTTTTTTCTCTTTTTTTGCTAATGATGTTTTCCAGTTCATCTGATTTTTAAAGTCATCTGTGTCAAACCTACTATAAAGATTTCTTGGCAGATTGTTTCCTCTGTGTATAGAATATGAAAAAGAGGCATTGAATTTTTTTACCCACTTTTCTGAACTTTGGTTATTATAGCGATGCTGGGTCCATTCATTTCTCTGCTCCTTTTCACAGTGCATTAATTTTAAAATAACATCTAAGTCCCTATCTAGCTGTTTTCACGTTTTATTTTCTACTATTGCCAGCCAATGAATTGTTCAGCTTTCCAGTCTCTCTTCTGGGATTCTGCTTTCATTGACAATAAGAGTTATTAAGATCTGTGCAGCTGATTTTTATCTTCACTTAGATCTGTTTCTATCTCTTGGGTGACTTTTTCTATGCACAACTCCAATTACTTGACGGCGCTGTCCTTTCTTTATACCGAAACTTGAGTTTGCGCCTTCTTATTCTCATAGGATAATGGATACGCTCAGACTCCTTTTGATTTTGTTATTGTTACTCACCCACATTTTTTAAGGTTTTTAAGACATGAGATTAACATTTTTTGAAAGTCTTGAATACACATGCCATTTCCGGAGAAATTTTTATTTTTCTTTGTTCTTCCACGAAGCAATTCCCATAACAGCTATTCTTTGGATAATACTTTTATTCACATATAAAACTGTAGTCCATAAATATACTTAAAATTCCACTGTCTTATTTATGTAAATATTATAGTTATATTTTCTTTGGATAATAAAGAAAACTAACTTCATCTCTCTGAGACCCCGAGAGGCAGATCGCTAAGTACGGTTCCCAGGCCAGGCGTGGAAGGTCGCAGAAGGTCATGTCTCTGACACAGCGTTCAGAGCTCCTGTCGGGCAAGGGGCGGGGCATGGAAGACAGGAAAGGCAAAGAGCTACTAAGAGAGGGCGATGGGGGCCGTCAGCCCCCCTCTTAAGTTACAGATATCAATGACTATTACAATGTTAAGCTCCTTACTCTTTCGGTTGTTAACTTATCAGCCTAAGAATATGAGGTTTAAAAACAGATTTTTCTCCTTCTGGAGGTTAAATTGTTTTTCACTGAGAACAAAAGACAAGTATATTTGGATCTTCTATTAAAATAACACGTGAACAGATTAGTTCTTTTCAATGTGCTAAAGTTTCTATTAAAAATGTTAACTTTGCTTTAATAACAGGATATTCTATTTCCATATAAGAAGAAACAAGGGCATTTAATTTCCTTTAGCTAGGAAAGAAAAGACTATAGATAATAATAATAATAATAATAATAATAATAATAATAATAATATTAAATTAAAGTTAAAAAAATAAAGCCTGTGGTTTTACAGCAGTAAAATGTGTGATACCTCTGCCAAATTTTTTTCCTGAATGTCTAAATGCACTAATTATTCTACCATAAAAATACACATCTCTATCTAAACGCACATAGGAGATTCCAGACAATAAAGTAGCCAGCCCCTCAAAGGAAGAGGTGAACAGATAAACAGCAAGTGTACTATAGAAACATCTATCCTTGAGTTAAGTTTTTATTTCAAAGAATGTGTTCTGGTTTTAATTTTTTGAGTAAGATAGGTCATTGCTGTCGTTAAAACAATCTTTTCAGCCCGGCAGTGTTAATTAATCAAATATTGAGATCACTAAAATCAATATTGAGTTGTTACAATACCAGCCATGAAATATTTGTTTTACAGATCCTATCTTTAAGAATGGGAAACATTTATTGTGCCTCAGGCTTAAGATTTATAATTTAAAATAAATAATAAGATTAATAACATCAAATACTTGTGTATTTAGATGTCTATGGAATGTCCAATATTCCTCAGTGTGTTCTTGTGTTGTACAGAAGACATTTCTGTTTGACCTGAGAAAAACTGAGAGCATAACTGTCCGCTTATCATCGAAATTAATGAAAATCAACTTCTTCCTTTTTTTACATTAAAAAAAACTAACACATTCTAAGGCTTCTTTTCCCTACCCCAATGTGCCATCTTGCACTCGTGCATAGGTCCAGCTCCAAGTATGTGAGATAAAAAAAATTACTTTAAACACTGGGTATTATTATTGTGTGAAGTAATAATCTTCAGTGACAATTTTACCGCATACACAATAGTCACATAAAGATTTATAAGCATTTCCCATTAGTTACTATCAAAACGCTCATACCTGTGTGCACGATGGTCTCACAGAAGACGGTGCTACTTGCGTGAATGGTACTCACCCATCGTGACACGCCGTCAGAGTCCTCTTGCCCCTTTCCAGTGAAATACGTATGCTTGCCATGGAGCTCATCGACCTCGAGGTGACATTCTAAAATTAGGGCATGAGGTGAAAACTATATCTGGACAACATTTCCCTTAAAAATAGCTTATAAAGCGGTTAGAGGCTAACGTACCATGTCACTCACCTTAGTCTCTCAGCAACGGGTGAAACTATGTAAAGTAGTCGGCATGCTTTTAGGAGAGATGCTGTAAAAAGAAAAAAAAAAAAGTGTATTTCTTTGACCTTTAGGAGCACGGCAGGTCCAGGAAAATGGAGATGGTGACCCCGTGAGTGGGACAAGGGAACAGCAGCATCCCGACTCCCAAGTCACATTCCCTCTGGGGCGTCTCCTCCCACAACAACCCACCCTGCTGAGAAACACGTTTCCTCCTTCTCTCTTCCCTTCTCCTCGACTCCAAATATGAACCCTTGGGTTTCTGTCAATTAGATTTTCATGTGACATTCCCTGTGTGGGACCTCCGTGTGCCCTGACAGCTATGCCTTCGAAGATGAGGCATTTCAAAGATCAGCTTTAGCTGCGGAGCCTCTTTCTCTCACGGATGGCACCCTCTCTTGGCTCAGGACAGAATGATCGGCCTGGCCCGTGAAATGTGTGCTTGTTTGCTCGGCTGCCGTGGCAAGAGCTGCGCCCCACGGCTCTGCAGAACCTTTGAGGTTGTGCTGCAGTGCGATTTCATTCCGTCTTCTTGTGCCTCTCTGCCTTCGACTCGTCAAGCAGCCGCCACTGACAAATCCTGCTGTCATCCTAGAGAACCCACTGTTGGCAGGAACTAAACAGCTTGCCAGCCGTGAGCCAAGCACACTCTTTAGGCTGCATATCTGGGCAGGCGCAGGGAGGGCGAAGCTGCTTTGTCTCTCAGTTCCTTTTCAAAAGGGTTCTCTCTTAAGCCTCTGCAGGGCATGGCAATGAACACTTAAATAATGCATCACCGCCTGGCACCCCCACCCTGAACTTACAGAGGGAGGATGAATTTGAGTGGTATTGCGCCTGAAAAGATCAAAAAGTGAAGCTTTTAAATTGCCAGAATGAATAAAGCCCAGAGTGAAGACAAAGTCATTTTATAATTCAATTTCACTTTTCCATTTCTCTAAATGGCACAATTCCCTAGATATCCCGGTCTTAGGACAGGTCCCATTACAGTCAGTGGCAACTGGACTTGACCCATTTAGATTGCCACTTCCACACAAGTTAATATCACTCTGAACCCGGACCCAAAACAATTGGGTGATTCCAGAGAATGACATTTTTCTGTGTTATGAGGGCCGCTCGATAGTGCTCTTCATGGAATTCTAAGCTGGCATCTATTCCCCTAACTCATAAAGATCCTCAGGGACATTCTTTCTTCCTCTAGGCAGGAAAATATATTTCACAACTGAAGGGGCAGACGCTTATGCGTGCCTAAAGAAAATATCTGAGGGCAGAGATTATGTTCAAATAAAAAAAAAAAAGTCTAAACTGATGACTAAAGCATCTATACAAATTATTCACCTACATCTCTGGTTTCTCCCATTTTTTTTCTCTCTCAAATAATATTGATCTTAAAAAGAAAATGTTCTGTATAAAATAACCTGACATATCACTATTTTAAGAGTTTAAAAAAAATAGATCAAAAGGTTAGAATTTTGAGGTTGCAAGATATACACACGCTTTTTGTTTCTATCTAAGTTGTATTTGAAATTTCCTCTTACGTTAGCTTAGTCTCCTCTACTCTCACAAAATAAACTTTTTTTTTTAATTAAAATTTTTTGGTGACGTTGGTTAATGAAATCCAGTAAGTTTCAGGTGTACAATTCAACAGTGAGGCATATTACATATACAGCATTGTCGGTTCACCACCCATAGTTAGATTTCTTTTTGTCACCACATATTTGGCCCCTTTTTAAAAATTATATACTTCATTGGGTAAATTAACTCTTTTCCCATTTGCCTTGAGAATGCTTGCTGGCAAAGCTTGTGTCTGAGCCCTTAACTCTCAGATTACAGTCCTAGGACCTTACCCCCAAAGTCTGCCATGAAATATCTCGTTTTTATTATTATTTTTCATTGCTCTGGTCTCTCAATAGTCTTTAGAAGCAAACGGCATCGTTCTATTTACTGTTTTTAGTAGTCCGATCGTTGAAAATGCCAAACGCTGGAAAACGGCAATCCTGCGTGTGATGTTAAATGAACACTGACAGGGGCTGCGCATTTGTTTTGTTTGTTTGTTTATTTTTTCTAAATGAGAAAACGGTTAAAATGTCATGTCATGTGATTAAGCGTCTATCTATCAATACAATTCAGTGTATAGGTATAATATAGGGAAAAACATATGAAAAAAATGCAATTGGATAACTGGAGAATTTAACCTGGGCATCTAACACAAAACCTCCAGAATATTAGAGCCCCAGCAGCGATACCACTTGCATAGTCAGTTTTGCTCTTCAGAACGAGGGTGTTTTTTAAAGCAACTGATCTGATGAGGCTGCTTTTGTTACTGTTCCCTGCAGTAAGTTTAAACATGGGGCGGTTTAAACATGGGGCGATAAGCTGAGATTCCTCTGAAACATCAAGGCCAGGAGTCCTCGCGCTGCCAGTTTCAGGAAGATGGGAGCTGCCGGGAGAGTGCGGTGTGGATTCAGCATTTTATTCTCATACCTCATTGTTAAATCGCTCAAACTCCATTCTGATTGTATCCCTTTTTACCGTTGGCGCTAGTTCCCCCAGCAACTTCAGCATAGGCATGATACATTGTAGGGTTTTTTTTAGGCTCAACTAGCTAGCCTGAACTTGAGAGTGCAGCTCCTAAAACTTACTGACCAATCCCTGTGTGTATTAGTCATACTCCTAATGGAGAAAATCTGATTACTCCACTTCATCAGGTTAATTAAGTCACTGGTTTCCTGTACAACCGATATATAGTTGTAGTAGTTACTGCTTGTAAAAGACCAGAAAGAACCCAACACTTTTATTTTAATAAAACAATCTGATTGCTATGGGAGAAAAATAATTTTTTCCCTTTATGATTTTTGAAAAATAAATGCTCTCCCTCACAATAACATATACATCATTTTCTTAAGAGTCATGACACACATGCATTCCTCTTAGATAATATATGGGAGATGCAGTTAAGTGGGAACAAAAAGAGCACATTTATGTTTTGAAAATGACTGATGAAAATAATTTGAAGGAAAAAAAATGGGTAACCAACGTTTCTGTGCCTCACCTTTTCATATTCTTAAATTGAAGGATTTAGAATACAAACATTTATCATTTGAACACATCACTCTTCTACTTAAGTGCACATTTCTCTTCCATGGGGCTAATGTGAATTAGTAGGCCAACTGCTGGGATAAACTCGCTAAAGTCAGCTAGCAAAGTCTTCTAAATTGGAGAGGCAGTGTAGAATTTGCTGATGCTGCCATAATTAAAGGTAGATCAGAATAAGGTATATTCTCACGGCGTGCACTAATGCATCTCCTAACAGAAAAAAAAGTTGTCAGTGCCTTTAATTTATTACTTAAACCCATTGTGTGTATTTTTACGACCCCCCCTCCTCTCCTCACCACCGTCCACACGTCTGACCTGTGCATCGATGGGGCCCCTTCGACAGACAGCACCTCGCCACTGAAATGCACCGTCAGACCTTCACCTCCTTAGGGTAAAGGATGTACGATTTTACACTTTTGCATTTTAAAGTTATTTTGCGGTGATGTTGTGATAATTCACACTGAGAGACTGGTTATGCAAATAGTCAAATATGGGACAATAGAAGTCTGATCCAAAACCTCTGCAGCAACCAGTCAACAAGGCCAGACCACAACCTCTGCAGTTGTTGGCCCCAAATGCTGGGGACCTGGTCAGTGACTGCCAGCTTCCTGAATGTTTGCCCTGCTTCTCTCTCAGGACCAACCACAGAAAGCCAAATATGCCCCCCAGATCAGTGGGATAAGAGGCCTCGTTCCTAGTCAGCCTGCCTCCAGCTTCCCTAGGGTAAGAGCGTCCTATCAGAGCACACTCGGAGCCTCTGTCTGTACACACACCAAAGCTTCCCCAATCCGGCCATCGAGTCACAGCCAAATGCTGGTGATGGTGGCCGACTCTCAGTAAGTAGCTTCTCTTCGTTCTCATTCTGGCAGTCTGTACTTCCACAAAACTATACAATGTTACTGCCCAACAAACGTTATTTATGCTGCAAAATACCTAATAACACACTTAAGACATTTGCTTCTTTTGAAACACCTTTAAAGGGGTTTGAAAAAGCAAGATTTGAAGGACCTTACTGAGATAGATACTATGCACTCTTAATAATTCAACTTGTATTTGCTACCAATTAATTGTCGGGCAGTGAGATATATCTTGGCTACTACAACAAAGATAAGTGAGTCGGTCCCTGTACTAAGATTAGTTGTGAGTGAGGAAACATAAATATGTAAATAAAGCAACTAATATAGTCTCATAGGTGCATATGCACCATAAGCTAAGAAGAAACTGTGAGGTGGAAACCTGACTATCTACTATGGAAGGTAGGGGTTGGGAGCAATGATTAAGCCATATAAGAACCTTTTGAGATATGATAGGTATAGTTAAGAAACTGTCACAAAACATCAACTTCTAATGAAGTTATTTAGAGATTCTTTACATAGTAAAGATAAAAGTTTTTAAAAAAAATAGTTTATATTAGGATTCTCCAGAAAAACAGAATCAATTGTCTGTGTGTGTGAGTGAGTGTGTGTAGAGGAGAGACAGGCAAGACACAGAGAGAGAGAGAGAGAGAGAGAGAGAGAGAGAGAGAGAGAGAAAAAGAGAGAGAGAGAGAGAGAGAGAGAGATTGATTGATGATAAGAAATTGGCTCTCATGCAGTTATGGAGTCTGACAAGTCCCAAGATCAGAAGTCAGCAAGCCGAAGACCCATGGGAGCTGATGGTGTAATTCCAACATAAGACCCAGAAGAGCTCATGTTTCAGTTCAAGTCTAAAGCAGAGAGAAAAGCAAAGAG
The DNA here is from genome assembly GCA_004027375.1 of Macroglossus sobrinus. Classification (NCBI taxonomy): domain Eukaryota; kingdom Metazoa; phylum Chordata; class Mammalia; order Chiroptera; family Pteropodidae; genus Macroglossus; species Macroglossus sobrinus. Next base: position 99,515 of record PVKZ01003677.1, on the reverse strand, counting down.
AAGATGTTCTAGCTGGAAGACAGGCAGTCAGTCAGGAAGAACCACTTCTCGCACAGGAAGCATCAGCGTTCTGATACGGTCAGACCTTCAGATGATGGCGTGAGGCCTGACAGGTGAGGGAGGACAACCTGCTCTACTCAGTGGATTGAGTTGAATGTTAAACTCACCCCAAATCACCCTCACAGACAGCCGGAGTCGTGTTTGACCACATATCTGGGCATCCCGTAGCCCAGTGAAGTTGACACAAAATATGAGCCATCAAAAGTCTACTCCTTGTCAACGTGGAACACATGCACCCCGTTAAATGACAATCTCTAAATGAAGACGACAGCAAAGTTATCATTCCACCTCACATCTCACAACAACCCTCCCCTGTACAAACGCAAGCATATGAACCCTTCTCTAAAAGAGGAGGTAATCCCCCGAATAATTTTTACTCTTCTCCTTGATAGCCCATAACTTAAATACTATACAGTCGCCGATTCTTGAATTTTATGGCATAAAGTCAATTTACCTTATGTCACGTCATAATTAGAAAGGGAAGAAAACCAAGACAGTTTGTATTTACACACGCAAACATATTCATAACAAAACAGAGGAAATACCTGTGACAATGACAGTCGTCATTTCTATACCTGCTCGCAACTAGTTGTAACCAGGGTATCTAAGTGTCCCCACCACCAGTTCTGCATTCTCCTTGCCTTCAGCAAGCACGTCAGCTGACTGTGGTTCTTCACCTGGTGTGGATCTGATCCAAATCTTTATTCCTGAAACGTCCGGGTTACCAGCAACCCCGCCTGGAGCTGCTTGTTGGTTTTCCTGTTGACTTTAATCGCAGGACGTGGTAATACAGAGAGATGCCCTCAGAGACCTCCTGCATTCCACATGCACTTCCTCCCCGCCGCAACTCCGCCCCCCACACGCTTTCTGCCCTCCCCACCCCGCTCCCCGCCCCGTGGAACAGCGAAGAAACTTCCCCTTGGAGCTCAGGATCCATCACTCAGCCAGCACATCGAGCCTTCCTTGCCTGCTGACTTGGAGGCGTGAAGAGTCCAAGGCGGCCTGGCAGGTGTCTGCACTTCAGAGGGGTCACCGGAGTGTCACCTGGCGGAGACATTTCTGCCTTCGGAACTGGGGCCTCTAGGCCAGCAGAGCGTACAGTCAGGGGGGCGGGGAGCAAGAGCGCCGCCAGCGGGGCGTCGGGGGGTGGGAGGAAGTGGGCGGAGCCGCGCCCACTCGTGCCTGTGGGTCCCGCCATCAGAGAAACAGCGCCGCCGACCCGTTCCCACGCAGGTCTCATGGATTCCTCTCCGAGACACAGAAAATCCAAGTCTTTTTTTTTCTTTTTTTTTAGGGGAGGGGTGGAATGTAGCAAAACTGTGGGTGACTCAGTACCTGGCCTTCAGAGCCTGCTGGGACAGACCCAGAAGCAAAGAGGGGTGATGGGGCCGAGTCCTGGGGAGAATCACTATTGTCTCACGTGGCAAGCACCGCAGGGGAGGCCAGTACTGTTTCCTCAGACCATGGGTCAGTGCCTTCAGACCGAGCTGGAGCAATGCCCCACTGGGAGTTGGGAGGCCTCGTCCACTGACAGAGTAGACTCATCACTATTTAGGGGTTCAGTGTCCCCAGATTCTTCAGAGCCTTCCTCCATGTCCCCATTCCAACTTCCAGGATCAATCCCATGCCATCCCAATTAGTGCCTTCAACAGTAAACATCTGTCTCAGTCAAGTCAACAAATAAAGTAAACTGTCATAAAATTATTCCAGGAGGAGTATGTCAAAGAACAGTGGATGCAGTTTCTACCACAAATAAAGTTAAGAAAAACAGAATGAGAACTCTTTAAAAGTTGATGAGGTACAAAGCAACAATAATCAAAATGGCCTGGTATTGGCAGAAAAAAAGACACTCAAACCAGTGGAACCGAATCAAGAATCCAGAAGTAAACTCGTGTTTATATGGGCAAATAATTTTTGACAAAAGAGCCAAAAACATATAGTGGAGAAAGGAAAGCCTCTTCAATAGGTGGTGCTAGGAAAACTGGAAAGCCACTTGCAAACAAATGAAGCTAAGACGGCTGTCTACCACCACACACGAAAATTAACTCAACATGGATTAAAGACCTGAAACAATAAACTGCATAGAAGAAAACAGAGACTAATCTCATAGACCTGGGACTTAAAAAGAGGATTTTATGAATTTGACCTCAAAGGCAGAAGAAGTAAAAGCTAAAATAAATGAATGGGATTACATCAAACTAAAAAGCTTCTGCACAGCAAAAGAAACCATCAACAAGGTAAAGAGACAACCATCCAAATGAGAAAATGTATTTGCAAGCAATGCTTCCGATAAGGGCCTAATATCTAAAATATACAAAGAACTCATATAACTCATGAGCAATAAAAATACAAACAATCTAATTAAAAAGTGGGCAGAGAACCTGAAGAGACACTTCTTCCAAGAACACATACAAACGGCCTTACTGTTAAGTTATATACCTGAAACTTACTTAATTTCATTAACCAATGCCACCATAATAAGAAAATAATAAATACATACAGATACACATACATACATAAATTATAAATAAACGAATGAGTTAATCATACAGGTTAAAAAAAATGTTGGTAAGGTTTATATGTAGTAGGCCTACAGCAATGTTAATGAGCTCTAATGAGTTACTATGCCACAAAGATATATTGTTATTGGAGAAGTCTTAAGGAAAAACGAAATCATATTTTGTAAAAATAGAACACATCTGTGGCAGGAGAAAAAACAACTGCATACTTTTCTAAACTTAAACAGAATCGGCGGTATTCATAAAATAGCTACCTATTTTTCCAAGCAAAAATAAAATACCTGTTAGCATTAATGAGATTCTTAGGTTTTTAAATACTACTTTTGTGGATTTTTCTTACAATATATTCAGCCAAATGATCCCAAAGGATGTTTTTAAAGGTGTTACTGCAAGGTGGCTTAAATAAATTTTGAAAATCTTAGGTTAAATACAGCAAAAAAAAAAAAATGTTTTCTTTAAGCAAGACTCTAAGATCCTTTAGTAACTGTTTGAGCCTTGTGAATCTTCAAAAGGAAGAAATAACACATAACTTTTTTCCAACTGTGTCAGACCACAGCATTTTTTTTTTTTTTTTTGTCCTGGAGCATTTCATAGATTAGTGCTCTGTGAAACACTTTGCTTCTCTTGAGTATTTTAAGTTTGAGATGTTTCTAATGTTCTTTTCCATTTAAAGGAGTAAAATTATCTCTGTATAACATGAAACTGTTATAATAGCATCTTATATAAGTACAGCACTAATTAGTTTCAAAGTACTTTTACCACAATTATAGCATCTTAACATTACGAGGTTTTGTAAGGCAGGTATAATGACCCTCCTCACATGAATAAGAATTTAGGACAAAGATAATTTGAGACACTTCCTCAAGGTCACATGGAGAGTGAGTCAGTAATCGAACTTGGGTTAGAATTTCATTTTTAAGACACTCAGGCAAAAGCTCTTTCCCCTTAGTCATAATGTTTCTACGGCATTTATTCATTAATGACTGTCAATTCATAGTGCATTACCTGCAAACGAACGAGATTAGTCATTTCTGAAGTCTGGTCAGGAAAACAACTTTCACCCTCCAGAATAGGTTTTGACATTTTTGACATTTATTCTTCCACACACAGACTATGGAACCTGGTCATGTTTCTTAAGCACTTTGGGCCTCAGTTTTCCTATTTGTAAAACAGGAATCAGAAACAGTTCCACCATCCCTTTTCTGAAACCCTTGGGGCTATATGTATACCTCTCGATTTATACCGCATCATCGTGAGGCAATTCACTCCATTTCCATGTATTACAGAACCACCACAGAGGTACCCAAAATATAAGTTTTTTTTTTTTTTAGTTAAATGTATAAATGTTCACAGTGGGTTGGTTTGGTTAAAGACAATTATAAATCTCACATCAGTTCAGCTCAGAATTTTGCCATCAACTAAATTTTGTTGTAAAATGAATGGAAACGGCGTTCAGTATTCAGAGGCTATACTGGCTGGTTCAGGCTTCTGCAGCAAAGCACCATGGGACAGGTGGCTTATAAACAACAGCAATGTGTTTCTCGTGGTTCTGGAGGCTGGAAGGCTGGGATCAGGGTGCCCGCATGGTAGGGCACTAGTGAGAGTCTTATACTGGGGTGCACGTTGGGAAGGTAGCAGCAATTCAGTACGTGAATTTTGAGAAGACAGAAGCATTCAGCCCGTAACAAAGGCTCTTAAATATTGGAACCATGACAATGGATAGGACTACCTACCTCAGCACTATTGTGAAAACACAAAGAGATCTGCACATTAGAGCACACAGAACAGTGCCTGGTACACAAGGAAAGCATAGTAAATGCCAGCTATGGATACCATTATTATGATTATTAAGCAAAACTGCATTCTTCACAACTATATTCATTAAACATGTACTCATCCAACAACTCTATATCATGAAATTGAAGAGTGAGCAAAAAATACTTAACAAATATAATTTCTAGCTATTCTGGGACTTCCATACACACACATGCACACACACTCCATTTTTTAGATAATAAATCTGTTATTAATGTTTAAGAATAGTAAATAGAAATCATAACAAATACCAGTCTCAAGTATATGATAATCTCTGAGATAAAAGAGGGACTTAATCTCAAAGGAAAGTCACATGATATCTTTTGATTTTCCTTGTTGGAAGCAACCAGGGAGAGCTCTCATTCACCTATGTGCCCAGATGCAGCCTCTGGCACAGAGAAGAGCCAGACCTACCTGCCTACTGCATATACAAAGATGCTGTGACAAGGACCTCTGTCTGAGGGTGGACCCCTGCTTCAAGCCAGGGTGGTCACAGCACCCTGCTGCCTTCCTGTCCATTGTGGAGGGGTCAGCAATGAGTGCCAGGCCCCAAGAGAGCCAAAGAGCATCCTCCCTGGGATTTGGGGTCTGGAGACAGTGAGAGAAAGTTGTATGAGCTTCTTACTGGTGGTTAATGATACTAAGGGGACAGCAGCTATGATGCAGCATCTCTGTGCCAGGTACCTAAGTGAAGCAGAGAAAGGAGGGAAAGGAAATTAATACATCACCTTCTGCAGAACAAAAAAACCCAGGAGGATTAACGTGTTTATTGTGTCATGATCCCCAACTGCTTTGGAGTCCTTGTACCTATACTTTCATGCTGGACAATCGTATCCTGTGACCCATCGAACTGACAAACCCTCCTTCCAACACACTATCTTTTCTTTGTTTTAATTTAAATTAGTGTGAGTATGTCTATGTCATTTGCAAATAAAAAGGTAAATCTTGTAACTATAGGCCAAGAGCTTTCTATATAAAGCTGTTTTATTAGAACTGTTTGTAATTATTTTTTAATAAAATTATGTTAACAATGGATGTAACGTTTACTAAGTACAACAAAACTAAAAAACTGAAACATGCTGCAAACAATAAAACTGTTTCTAAGACTGTGAAATAACCACTGCTTGTATGAAAAACTATTAAATGAAAATCTACAAGATCATTTCATCAACATCAGTCACATTTATTTGTAAATACATAGATGAAAGTTTAGAAGGAAAAAAATATGCAGAAGTCAAGAACAGTCGCCTGTGGGTGGAGAGAACAGGTCATGTTCACATTCCTCTGTACTTATTAAATAAGCAGGTATTTTGGTATTTAGAAGAAATTTTAAATATGATATCAAAATTACATTTATATGTAATATAATTTTGGTTAAGTGCCTAAGCAAATTCTTGGAAATTTCAACTTAATAGAGTAAAATTACTGAAGTATTTATTGTACAGAGAAAAAGACAGAGAATGAATGAGAAAAAAAATTACACTCTAAGTAGAATAAAGGAGACCTCCCCATGCACATTTACACAAACACGCTACAGAGGTATCTCTCCTAATAAATTAGATTCTTAGTGACTTGCTCTTTAAACAAATATTAGGAAACTATGATAATTATTTGAATTGTGTTAGGTTTTCCTTTAATTAAAAATAAAGCCCACAATGGGTGAGATAATTTTTATGCTGAAAAGTTATGTGATTCCAATTATGTATGCAAGCACTATATAATGAATTAGGGCCCTTTTTCCTTTGCAATTGCCTTCTGAAAAAAAAAAATGCATCTCTTGCTTGCTAATTTACTAGATGTTTAATTCGAATACTTCTACTGATTTTTTTTTTTTTTTGCAATAAGATCTGGCTCCTAGAAAACCAACAGCAAAAGCCAACAATTTCTGAAAGTGGAGGAATTAAAGAATAAAATAGTTGAATAAGCATAAATATAAAAAGATCACACTGCTAAAATGAGGTCAGTTTTCCTAGTTTAAGACTCTGATTTTTGATATGGGCTAAAGTTGCCATAATACTTACAAATTTAAAAGCAGTAAGGAAATAAAAAATATATATCTGACAGAAAAGTCTCCCTTAAGTGTAAAATAGTTCAATTTCATTTTTAAAAACCTCAAGAGACATGAAGTCAAATAATTCCTTTGACTATCACTGAATGTGAAATTCTATTGTTTGAGTTTTCAAAAATTTTAGCAATGTTCAAGATGGACATAAGCATTTCAAATATCAAAAAATCTACATATCTTCCTTTTTCCTGAGAATTCAGAATATTTAAGTAATAATTTTTTATCAAATTTAGGACAAAATTTATATTTATAAAATAATTCTGAACATTTTCAACACTTGACCATTTATTCTCTTTCCACATAACTGATAATCACCCTTGACTGTTTATAATCTATATTCCTCACCTTGAAGACTCTTTTTTCCTTTTATTTATTTCCTTTATTGTCTATTCTATTTCACTTCACTAAATCTTTTACCCTTTCCTCAGCCAACTGTTTCCTAATTCACTTTTCTAATCAGTGTAAAAATTCTCTAAGTTATTTTGTGCTTATTGCTTTACTCTGTCATTGAATTACTTTTCCTCTCCAACATAAAAATACCGAATTATAGCCTCTTTTTACTTTTAAAGTTACTGCCATTTTCTTTGAAATTAAGACAGAATAAAGCCAAACATCTTTATTTACTCTTATCATCTCCAAATTAAATTCAACAAATATTTTTGGGTGTGTTTAGAAACTCAAAGAGGTGATAATCATTTACTACAACCTACTGCTTCAAAGAACACAAAATTGAATATTTTACATATAAGTGTGGGTTTTTCTCAATTAAATGCAATTATATCACGAAACATTCGGACAGTCTTTCTCTGTCAATCTGATTTGTTCTGCTGAATCTCTTTAAATTCATACTTAACCTGAAAGAGTAATTTTCCTTTGATTCTGCTCCTGTAATCTTACCTGTCTAATAAACCACTCAATTCTAAACTGACATAAATTGACCAATTAACGTTTTGAGAGAAACGGCTAGTAGTGAATCTACTTTAAAAGAAAAAAAGAAAAAAGAAAAACAAACAAAAAAAGACAAGACAGGAAAAAGCTGGTTGCAGTCCATTAATTTCTATATGTTCAAAATAAACTATTTGAGGCCTATAAGACTACTAAAGTTCTATCTTAGTTACAATTCCTCCCAGAACAAAAAGATAAACTTTCTGAAGCTATCCAATGATCACTTCAAAGGCAAATTTTAAGATTTTCCTAAAATTCTCTATCTCTGAAAAGTAAACCAACAGTTCTTAATAATTATCTGTAATTTATAAATAATGAGTAATTTTATATGAAAAGCGATTTCATATAAAAATACACTTAAGACATATCAATATTTTTTTTCACTTCTTTTCAGTGTTTTTCTTTCTCTTCAATATATCAACTCATTCAACAAATATTCATTAGGAGGTTTCTATCCCTTGGTCACTATGCTACACCTCTGGAATGCCAAAACATTCTGCCTACGGGCACAGAGAGAACAGAGCACTTTAGAACAGCATGATGTGCTGTATTACGATGACAGCACATCCGATATGTGCTAAATATACGACATCTTTTTGCCAGGATTGCCACCATCAACTTCCAAGGCATCTCTCTGCTTCCCTTTACATTCCACAACCTGCTCAGTGTAAGAGCCGTAGTAAATGTTTCAAAGTTGTAAATCAGATCCTTCCACTCTGCCCTTCCCACCTTCCAATCCTGAGCCTTCAAACGGCTTTCCAGTGCCCTTCAGAGTTCCCTTTGACCTACAAAGCCCTCAGTCATTTAGTTCTGCTTATCACTTTCAAGGTATCTCAAAGCACTCTCTTTCTCGCTCTCTAAGGCAGCTACACTGACTTCCGCGTTGTAACTTGCATATAAGAAGACCTTTCCTGCCTCGTAACCTTTGGCACTGATATATTTTTTCATAAAGCTGGCTGTTTTTGCTATTGTTAGTTCAACGAATGATTCCTCAGAGAAGCTGCTTCTTGATCATGAAGCTAATTACTCCCAAATCCTATCAGATACTCTCTATCACACAACTCTTTTTTTTAAACGTGCTCTACATGTAATTATGTTATTTGTTTAAATGTTTATTGAGTGTCCACCAATCCCTATACCAAAGTCGTTCTACCTATTTTCCTAAAATAAAGGTAATTTCCACAGTAAGTTCTTAATAGATATTTTGAGAGAAGAGGTGAATTGAGTATGTTGTAGGGACACCAGACTGGATGGGCGTTCTGACGTCAGAGACTGTTTAACACAGAAGACAGCATGTGCAGAGTCAGGAAAAGCCAGCAAGAAGCAGTCAGTTCAAGACACTACTGAGAAAGACCTAGACCTTCACGCCAAAGACAAAAAGTAACATGAGAAATTTTCAGGATCTGGAGAGGATCCATCCCTTAATTTGGCAAAAGCATAAGTTGCAAACTGCATAGTGGCAGGTCTTAAGTTTTCTAAGATAACCGAAGCAAGATAACAGAAGCTCTTGTTTGCCATAGTAATGACTTTTTAATTGTATTTTATTTACGAGGTGTGTCCAAGTTAAAGGCCTTTGTCCTGGGAAGTTACTATTCGATAAATTACTCTGATGGCAAAGTCGAGGATGGTCTTCTGGGTTTCTAGCTTAAGCAACTAGGCAAGCAGTCGATACCTTTAACGAAACAGGAATTAATAAAAAGGATGTTCTAATGTGAGTGAAAATGTAAGAGTTCCACTTTAGGCATGTGTTTCAGATGCAAATGGTTGTGTAAGTGCTGGTCTCCAAAGAACAGAGAATACGCAAGTCTTAAGAGCTGAGAGGGAGATAAAAGATGAAGGCTGTGACACTATTAGTGCTATTCACAAATACTCCATCTTTTTTCCTTCCCTGTCCCATTGTTGTACGGCAAAGCCATGTAATAAAATGCGATAAGCACTGATCTATGTCACCTATGCAAAGGTGTCTCAAGAGACAATGAATAATTCAGCACTTCCTTTGAGTCCCCACAGAGGGAGCTGCCTCCCAGCTGACCTGTGAGAAATACAACTTTTTTTGGGTTAAGACATTAAGGAGCTACCTTATTACCACAGAAAAGCCTAGTCTCTCCTTATTACTAAAAAAATGAACGGTTATCTACTTAGGTGTGGCCACTGAAGCCATGGAAGAAGATAAGATTTCTGAGATGTGTAAGAAGGAAAGTAGTCTAAGAACTGATCCCTATGGAACACCACCACATAAAGAATACATCGATCAATAAATGTCCTCAAAAGTCACTAAGTAGGAGCAGTTTAAAAAAAAAACTTTTACTCTTAAGTAAAAAAGGCAATGTTATAGAAGCAAATGGAGAAAGGAGTTTTAAGGAAGAAATAGAATCAAACACAAACTATTCATAAATTTAAAACGGAAAAGCAACCTTTGAATTTAGGACTGGAATCAATGATGACTTTAGCGATACAAGGTTTATTGGGATCATTTGACAATACAGTACAATGGGTTTAGGATCAACGCGGAGGCAAGGACTGCCTTTAAGAAGGTTTGCTGTGAAGAGTAAGATGTTAGATTTTCCATAAAAAGAATAATTAAAATAATGAAAATAGTTTGAATTAATCATCAGAATTAATTTTTAAAAATTCACTCTTTAATTGTATCCATAGACAAAAACACTGCATATGACAATATCATACATTTGGTTCTTTAAACATTAGGATAAAAAAGTATACAATTAAAATAAATAGCAGTGTAAGTAACTTTAAACAAAGAAAAATTTTTAGATAAATTACTCCACTATAACTTTATATAGATTCCATCAAAATACAGCAAATATGAGAATAAAAGACTTTCTTATTTTAGTATGACTAAACTGTGTATGTGTGTATGTATATACATATATATACATACACACATACATATATGAGTATGCATATGCATACACAGCATAACTATATCGATACTGAAAAAAATGGCAATTTAGTGAAATATATTTCAATTCACGAATCAAACTTGTCTACATTTTTGGAATGTATTGATACTTAATTTATGATGATAAAAATGTGTAGTCAAGGCTATTCAGTATTTTCCTTAAAGCTGGTTTACTATACAAGTTGAATTTGACCAAAAGTAAGTCCATATGCATTTCTTTATAAAGTGAATTATCATTTAGTTAAATACAGTATAACAGTCTCCTTTAGATTGCTAAAGTTTTAAAATACTGAATATCTTGAATATGTGTGTGTGTGTGTGTGTTATCCAAAATCTACTATATTTTTATAGCATGGTTAACTAATAAATTTTACCTATTGTAGGAATGAATAAGTAAAAAAAAAAGAGGTTAAATAGCTTTGACTCAATAATTGTTTGAGATGATAAATATATAAAAATAAATAGATGAATAATTTTCTGAGCCTGAAGAAATATTTTCTTGTCTTGATGTTCATTAGATCCCATCCTGAATAGCAATGGTCTTTAGAAGCTGTTTAAGTTGATGTTAAGCTTAAAATGTAAATTTATGCAGCAAATAGAAATTATTTGTGTAGAGATGCAGCAAATTTGAGATAATACAAAATCGCCACAAGCTTTTCGACAGGGTGAGAACTTCACAGAATAATTATATAGGCTGTCAGATGAAGTGTTGTGTTGTTATGGACACTCTCTATTAAGGCTGATGGGATGAGAAACTATTATCTTTGCTAAGTATATCAAGATCATCCTTTCTTAATCAGATTCTCTTCTGGTTATAATTAAAATGTGGTCTTACCCAACTGTAAACCATGATGTACTATCATACAAATTAGTTCATACATGTAAACTATAAAAGAAGGTATTTGTTTTTTTGTTTGTTTGTTTTGTTTTGTTATGTAACAAAGTTACCTAAATAGCTTTCCACACCTAAAAATGTCAGATCTGTACTCTTCGAATATGCCAACAAAGTGAAAATGCAGACCAACTATAAAATCAGAATAATTACATGCTCTGATATCTGAGAAGTTTTTCTCTAGCATTAACCCAGTTTTTATACAACTGAAACTACAACATGGGGAAAATCTTAGCCATCAATAAATAAATAATCCATCTAAAGTGATGCAAACAAATATTGTCCATGATAAGACCAACACATTATTTCAGAGTGTTTAGAGACTTTTATTGTTATATGACATTGATGAGACATAAGAGAATGTCCTAGTTTTCTCCTATGAATTCATTTTACTTTTACTTTTTTTTTAAGTTTAAAATAAAATTTTATTTTATTTTTTTAAGTCGCTTGAGGCGGGGCACACAGAGAATTTGAGAAACACAAGGGTGCTGCTTGCATGTTTAGGCAAACATTAGGCCAGTGACTGAATGGCAGATATTTAAGATGTGCAAGGCATTCAGTAGTGATGAATACTGGATAATTTTTGAGGAACAGAAAAGCCAAAGGATATACACACTAATTTTAAGTGACCTTGAAGAATTAATCACATAATTTCATTGACGAAATTCTAAGTTAGTAAGCCCATATTAGTAGGTCCAATCTCTCTCTCTCTCTCTTTTTTCACTTTCCTTTTCTCAAATATTCTATTTTTGTTTTTCCCTCTTTTCTTTCTTTTCTTTTTAATTCCTTGGAACATCCTAAAAGTAACTGATAGTTGCCCTTGATTATTTGGCTTCCCTTAGATATCTACAGTTCACGTGTATTAGAAGTTTTATTTAACCTTGAAATAAGCTCTCTTTATGTAATAAGTCTAATAAAAGGCTTGATTTTTCAACTGTGATTCCACATTGATTTGACTGGAACATGCTGATAGTTCTAGAGCCATCTCTTTAAGCAGTCAGTGGTCTCCAGATCGCTTTATATAAAACAGTTTTACTGATATTCATGAATAAATTCGCCAAGGATTACCTATGGAGAAACATTCCATGCATATAGATGCTTCTCCAAACTCCTCCATAGCACAGAGGATCATGAAAGTATTGGTTTACTCAGAAAATGTCCATGTTAGAGCACATACATTCTACTAAGACACTCCCATGTGACCATTAGTCCCCTTACCAAAGCTTTTGTTTTTGAATGGGCCCATATTTTTCACATTATGCAAACTTATTTCATCAGTAATTAGTTGCGTGTTTTTTTTTATTTCAGAAAGTTATCTGAGTGTCATGAAAATATATCTTGAGAAAGTAGTTAATCCTCAAATTTATAAAAACCTTAGCACATGCATTTGTCTCACACGAATGTAGAAAAATCTATTATATGCGTAATCTTAACCTGAAAGTCTGTACATCATGATACTTTTCCTCATTCCACCACAGAAATGTTGCGAATCAAGCAGAGCCAGCAGAACCTGAAATCAGATATGCTCCATCTACTTATGGCAGCACCATGAACTAAGCAGCGAGAAAATCACTGCGTTCAACGGGAGCCTCAGTTTTTAGCATTTAGAAGCTCCAAGAATAAATTGGGAGGAAAAGGAAGTATTGGGATGGGTGGTGATAATTAAGCAAACAATTTTCATCACTTTATCTATCCAATGAATGTATAGCTTCGGGACAATTATAACATTTCCACAGAGTGCTGAATAAAATGTCATAGGGTCCAGAGAATGTTTGAAAGTGAGACACAAGTAGATATGTCTATTCCTAAAACAATAATTTAAAAAGGGAAATGGAAATGCAATTAGACATTTATCTGAAAGTCAGGTCAGCTTATTTGAGATGCATGACTTTGTGGATAAAGGGTAGATATTTGAACGAAGTCAGTGGTATTTTAGAAAGAAGAAAGAGTCAGGGAGAGATTAGGCAAGAAACCATCAGGGTCTGCTGCTGAGTTAAAATTTTATAAATGAGAAATAGGGTTGAGTGGGTTTATTAAACTGGCAAGTCTCATAGTGTCCTATATGAAGAGCCAGAATTCAAACTAGGTTTGTCAGACTGAAGATCCTCAGCTAGTTTCAGTGCCTCTAAAAAATCTATTTTCGAAGTTTACAGAGTATCTGACTAAAACGATTATTTATGAATTCTGCATGTTGCCTATGAAGAATGGAACATTGTACTTGAAATTGGGAGGAAGGTAAAAACAGTTGGTACTTGTTATTTTCTTCTCTCTCAAGAGAGAGACTAATTAAAACTGATGGGATGAGAGCCTCAGGAAATATAGGTGATTTAAAAACAACTAGAGACGTGTTCATTAAAAATCTGGTGCCCAGATTCCAGGCAACAAGAAAGAAATTCTGGAGAATAGCTTAGGATTACCCCCACACTTGTCTGGTATAGAACATCCAGCCCAGTCTGTCCCTAGAGTAAGGAGGTTTGCATATTAAATTTTAATAGTGGTCCTGGCTCTTGGCTTAGAGAAACATAGGGGATTAGCAAAAGGTAAGGTTTCCTATTAAACTCCGGTTCACTGGATGATTACTCACTCTCAGAACTTGTGCTGTATGGCTCTTACTCAAGTATAAACTGAGACCACCTCTTTATTCATATGTAGGGTCTTTATCTTAGCATAAGCGTGTGTTCTATTTGTCTGTTTGTTTTTGGTTAAAAGGTATGCTGTCTTCGTTCATTTGGGCTGCTGTAACAAAATATCATGGACTGGATAAGCTTGGAAACAACAAAAATTTATATCTCACAGTTCTGGAGGCTAAGCAGTTCAAGGTCAAGCCACCAGCAGATTTGGTGTTGGGTGAGGACCACGTCCTCGTAGATGGCCATCGTCTCACTGTAACTTCATTGATGAAGGGGCAAGATGGCTTTCTTGGTCCTCTTTTGTAAGGGCACTCATCCCGTCCATGAGGACTCCACTCTCTTGACAGACTCACCTCCAAAAGGCCCTCACCTCTTAATACCATCACCTTGAGGATAAGGATTTCAGCACATGAATTTAGCGGGGGATCACAAACATTCAGACCATAGTAAATGCCTCCTCTCATTAAAGTAACGGGTGGTTGGGACTACAATTTTGTCTTCAGCATCCCCATGAAGAAGAGCATGAACTAGCATGTCTGGAGAGGTGCTAAGTAATTTCAGCACCGAAGTCCTCCCAGTGTTGAAGGTGGTAAGGAAAGAAGCCTGAACAGAAATTCCTCCAGGAACCACAAACAGACACTGAAAGTCACTGTACTAGCTTACAGAAATACAGAAATGAATAGAGTGGACCTATTCTCTATGATCCTAGAGAAAACTTGTATGGGTGAAACAACTGAAGAATTATACGGTAGTGTGATGAATGCTATAAGAGAATCTGGGAGGAATACATAACTCAAGAGAAAGAATGATATTCAAGTAAAATCTTTCTGAAAAGAAACGTCTGGATGGTGTTTTAAAGAAATCAGGCCAGTAGAAGGGGATGAATATTAGAGCTAGTGTTAGCGCAGGAACATGAGTGACAGGGACCATCTGGAAGGCATGGCAGGTAGTTTGGTGATGTGACATTTATGTCTGGAATACAGATTGAGTTTGGAGGATCTGAGCTTGGAGAGACTGGCTGGGTCCAAATCTCAAGAAATCTCCAGTGCCAAGAAACCTGATATTATCTTTTTATAACTAGGAGACGTGATCCGATTTGCATTCTTGAAGACAATTTTAGTAACACTGTTAAGAATGATTTGTAGGGAGATTATAATCTCAGGCAGGGGAATTGGGTATGAATTTATGCAACCTTTAAAGTGAGAGATGATGAAGGTCTCAATGAAATCAGCAGAGAGGGGAAATAAAGAGGAGACTTAGTGATTAATTGGATAGTAGATGTAAAGGAAGAGTCAAAGATACATTCAGTATCCTGCTTTGGAAACCAGAATAAATGGTGATACTGGTTATCAAAAATGAATATATAAGAGGAAGACCAAGATGAAGTGAGAAGTGGAGAAGTAATAAGTTTGGTTTGGTGCATTGTTGCATTTGGAGGACTGGAGTTATTCAGTAGGTAATTGAAAGTAGATAGCTGGAGTTTCAAAGAGAGGTACCATTGGTGGATGCTGAGAATCTTGAAAGAATGTTATTACTTGGGCAATGTTGTAATTTAAAAAGAATAGTTTCAGAAGAACAACACAGAACAACTGTTAAGAGTCAGGTAGTTGGAGGGCGTGGAGTACGCAAATCAGTTTGGCCACACAAGGTAGAAGGATGTGAATTGGGAGAGGTTATTCTAAGACACTGTCGAAACAGAAAAGATAACAGATAAGGACACTAATTTTATTCAGACTATTGTAATAGGGAGACAAGTCCAGAACTGAAGGTCAGAGTGGTTCTGTCTTAAACCGTTATCGGGAGGAGGTAGGATGTTTTACAGCTGGAAGGTTTATGCATGGTCTTAAAAAAATGATAGAATTAAAATCATAAAGTGCCACGTCACTGAGACCAAAAAAGAAAACACACTTAAGGATGGGTAGGTGCTTATTAGATCAATTTAAATGAAGACTGAGAAGAATCCTTGCTTTAATTAGAGAATCAATAGTGAGGCTAGAATGAGTAGTTTGGATGATGAGTACATAAGTCAGATTGCCTATAATGTGTAATATTAATAGTAGGTGAAAAATCAGAGATCTGATAGATATGTGCATGTGTGTGTGTGTGTGTGTGTGTGTGTGTGTGTGTGTGCGCACGTGCAATAGATTGTTGGTAGTGGACAGAGTATTTAGTAAATGTAACAGAATCAAGGGAAAATGCTGCCATATTTTATAAGCAGAAGGGAGTGGTGGGTGGAAAGGAAGAGACTAAATATTTTGCCTTATATGTTCCTCATATAATAGTTTCCTCTTTGCATTCGAAGTATTTTCTTACATTTGGATTTTAACACATATTTTTTTCTATACAATCATTGCTTTTTTGTCACTATCAGGCTTTGAAATTTCTCTTGAAATATAATAAAATTAATAAAAAGTACCTTACAAATCTATTTAAATACAAAAGTGTTCATCCTACAGGTGTAAATCTTTCAGTATTCACCTTTTAATCTCAAGAAATGTAATGTTACAGGAAGCAGAAAGAGTATTAAGTTTCTTTGTGGCTAAGAAGATTAAAGTAATAAGAATGGAGTATAACTTTAAAACTGAATGATGACATTCTTTTCTTTGTTGTTAATTCCATTGATCTACCCATTATACTTTTCTTTTTCATAGAAGTAGGGCGAAAAAGAACATTTGTGTAGCTGTTTGGAAGATAAATAAAGCATAGCTTGTTATTTGTAATTAGGGTCCTTGTTGGCTTCTATATCTATTTCAATAGCTTGTACAATTCAGCAACCATGAGTATGCTAGCAGAATATTTAATAAAGAAGGTCATAATCAGAATGCTCTATATTTTCCTTCTTCTTAACAACACAAATCGGATTATCCTGAGCAATGAAATATTTGTACAAAAGGCAAACAAGAATTCTTTGACATTAAAGTTTAAGAGTATGATAGTTAAAACATGTAATGGTGACTTGTGTTATTTTTTTCTCTTCGCTGTAATTTGTTCATGTACTTTTATCACGCAAGAGCATCTAAAATATATTGTAAATTGAATAGCAAAATGTGCAAATAGGATCATGGAATGCCATGAAAATGTGAACTAAAAATGCACATCACTAGTATACAGGAATACCTGAATATAAGAAAAAGAAATAAATGAACTATATTTTTATTTGTTGATATTCAGATTGTATGATTTAAATATCTGATAAGCCTTGAAATAAATGTAATCACTTAATAAAAGAGGAATTATGGATCTGGTTTTAGAGATAGATATGTTCATTAAAAATTCTTACTTTGAATCTAACTTTCTAAAAATCTTATAATTTTCACTTTCAAGAATAAACAAGATCTATAGATTTTAATGAAAAAAGAACTCTAAAAGCCCCTACTATGGACACTGCCTTCATACAGCATATCCAAAAGTAAAATTTGGTTTGCTAAGAAATGCAGTAGTCAGGATAATTAGATTTTTTTTTTTAACTCCAGGATACATTTCATCTTGAAATCTTCTCTCTGAATTAGTATTTAAGCTTCTGCTGAATATAAATTATCCTGCTAGTCCTTTTTATGGCCTATCAATTTATTTTCATCACAGCTCACTCTACCTGAACCTAAACCTACAAAGACTGGTTGTGATTTCAAACATATTTTTCAGAAATGCCTTGTTAAAACTGGCATGTCTTCTTTACATTTCAACTTTTCCAGTGATAAAAAATAGCAATACAAAAAAAAAAAAAGAACAACAACAATTTTTGAGTGCTTCCTGGGTTTACTAATCTAATCTAATCTAATCTAATCTAATCTAATCTAATCTAACCTAACCTAACCTAATCTAATCTGTGTTAGGTAAACATAGCTTATACATTCTCTTTTTTGTAAGCATATTAATTTAATTATCTAATGAATCTTTCTTAGCTCTTTTCTTGCTCTTAGAATAACCTGTTAAGACATCAAAAGAGGCAGACATAAAGAATTCATCACGAAATACTAATAAAATGAAAAAGCACAGCTCAATATAAGTTCCCATTATTGACCTAGATTTTGCAATATGTACACCCAAATATTTATCGTCCTGATACTTATTATTTATATAGTTAAGTTTTGTTTTAAAGAATGTCTGCGAGATTACCAAAAGACAAAAAAAATTCCGTTATGTGGAGTGGTACACTTATTTATTAAAAGTCATTTTAATCAATTTAAATTTTCTGTCACCTACCCCCTAAAGAGGACATTTCTAACTCCTTTCAGGGTTCCACACCAGTCAAAAGTCTGGTGACACTCCCTTAGTAAGCCAAGCACTAAACTGACTAGCGTCCCTCACATAATGCAGCATTCGACTCCCTTGCTTAAGAAAAAGGGGTGTTTTCCTGGTTATCCATGGCACTCATCCATGGCTGTGCATCCACATCCTGCTCAGTCCCAGCATAAACCCTGAAAAATTACAGGAAGTGAGCCATGCACCCAGCCTTAGGGAGGAAACCGAGGATGGGCTGCAGAAAGTTGGATGTCCTAGCCCAGCAAAGTGCTACAATTTTGACTTCACCATTCACAAGCTATGTGACCTTAGGCGAGTTATATGTCCTCATTAAGCTTTAGTGTCCTTGCCTGCCAAATTGAAGTGATACTAATAGCCAGCTCGTGTGGCACTGCTCTGTGAATCAAAGGAGATAATGCATCTTACACAGAGCAAAGACTCGATAAATGTCACTGTTTCCTGTCGATAGTGTTATTCCCCCTCACGGGTCTAAGCGTGTTGAAACAATATCCTCTTCCACTTTATCACGTATCTTTTATATGCATGTGGCATTTATTGCAATCTACTCCAATAGGGTTGATTTTTGAGTCAATGGGCCAGGTAGCAGTCCTTGGTTGCTCATCAAGGGGCTGTGCCCTGAAATGGGGGATTTTAGAGAGGAATATAGAACTGGCTCTTCATTAAGAGAAAAGGCAATTCTACCTCAGGTGGGATCTCTCCCTTTCAAATCTGGCCTTTCAGGACGACCTGACTACGCTTCTGAGGGTTGATGGCTAAATACATAGAACCAGGGACAGAGCTGAAAATGGCTAAATTAATCTGAAACCAGATCATTTACCTCTCTATTATCCTCTGTGTCATTTTTTTAAAATTATCCCCTAGCGTCAATAAAACAATATGTGAGTACTCAAGAACAGGGTTAGAGTGTGCCATGGATAACCAAGTGAACTAGTGAGAAATCCCCCAAATGAAAGACATAAGGATAAGCATGATCCAGCCACTCCTCCTGAATGGTTATACTCGGTTCATGGCCAAACTTGAGAGTTTGAGATTTGACTCTGTGAGTTTCCAACACCTTTGGAGTGACCCATGCGAAGCCTAAGTGAGGCCCACGGGCAGCACTCCGATCCAAGCAGTGGGCAGAGGGAGCCTAAGCTGTTCGCTCTAAGGAGCTACTGTCTGGAAAGACCCCAGCTGGCAACCCCAGCTGATGGGTCGGTGGCTTTCAGCTTCCTGGAGAGGGAGTTCTCTTCCTGACAAGCCAAAGACACCGCCAACCACAGTGAAAACACCCCGAAGCATTTGTGAGTATTTTATCATATCTACTCCATATACTAAAGAATTTTTACCAACATATCCAAAAGAAATTTGTATAAAGCATAAAAAACATGGAAATATAGACTCTAAGATTTAAATATTATATTTTAATGATATCACTTTTAGCAGTTAAGTTGTGACTGATTTAATTAATTTATAAAACATCACACTTCTTACCTATTTGTCAGAAGAGAATATGATGTGAGAAATTTTAAAACAATTTTTTTAAAAGGAATAAATTTTTAATGATCTGATATGAGAACTGAAGTGAAACAAGTTTAAACACTTGAAACAGGGCTTTCAGCTAACAGAGCCATCTAAGATATTTTGACTTTGCTCTCCTTTTTTAAATCATATTTACATTAACATAAAAATTGAAAAACAGAATAAAATTTCATCTTCAGTGAAGCAAAGCAGCAGCAGAACCTCAAACAAGAACTTCAATAAATGCCTGGAAATCTGTGTTCTAAGAGCTGATTATACATTCAGAATGCCAATACATGATTAAAATGTGCCTAAAATCACTATATTCCTAAAAGTCCTATGCACTGATCCTTGATTTAGAGAATTGTAATAGAAAGATGATCAATGAGAGAAAGAGAAAATGTCCCTATGAAAGAAGAACAAAGCTAGGACAAAAAAAAAAAAAACTAAGCAGATCTAAACAAAATAGAGACTAGAAAAACAATAGAGAAAATCAAGAGAGAGAAGAGTTAGCTCTTTGCAAACATCAACACAATTAGTAAACCCTTACCCTGATTTACCAAACAACAACAACAAAAAAAACAAAAAAAAAAGAGAAGAAAAAGAGACTAAAACAACTAACATCAGAAATAAAAGCAGTCAGAAGTGTACTATAGATTTTACAGAAATGAAATTTTTGTATAATGAACGCTTCAGTGTTCAGTATTTGGTTTAATGAGTGACAGTTTCAGTGTCTCAAGATGAAAAGCATTCTGAAGATGGACAAAGGTGACGGCTGCACAACAGTGTGAACGCACTTAATGCCACCGAACTGTACACTTTAAAAGTGGTCAGAGTGGTGAATTTTCTGTCATGTGTCTTTCACCACAATTAAAAAACATGAGTTAGTAAGCCATAAAGAAAAAAAAAAGATGAATCTTAAATACATATTACTGAGTGAAAGAAGCCAGCTACATACATTATAATTCCAATTATATAATATTTTGGGGATATATATATATCAGTGGACGCCAGGAAACTGGGCAAAGAAGATGGCCAAACAGGTGAAGCACAGCAGGTGTCTGAGGCAATGGAACTATTCTGTGTGATACTGGATGATACTGGACACACCACACAGAGTTCTGGTTAGTGGGGGGATTTCACTTCACTGCTATTTTTTAGGGCTCCTGCTGACGGGTTGTTATGGAATGGCCATCCACTTTTAGCTCATGCCATTATGTCCTGCCGATACATCCATACATAGACCAAGCCCGGGCTTTTTCTTCTTCTGTTAATTAGCCACAGGTAACCCCCCATGTGGTCAGAACCGTGAGTTAAGGAAGAAGCCACAGCACAGAGGAAGGAAGCCATGCTGTGTCCTCACTCCTCTGGTCCTGCTTAGTCCCAGCATTTTTTTTTTTTAACACACCGTTTCCGTTTCACAGGCCAATGCTGCTGTGCGCATCCAATTTTATGGTTGAGCAGACTAGATGATATTCCGTTCGTAATGGGCAGTTGGGGGTGCACAGTTACTTTCTGTTCCAACGGCAAACCAAGAGTTGATTTTCCAGGAACAAAATGTGTTGTTAGAGCAGGAGGTGGCCTTCCTGAGAATCCACTGGAGTCTGGCTCTCAGGCTAACATGGAAGCTTGCCACGCAGCATCTACCGCAGACACTTGGCACTTCTGGCTCATGATGTCCAAGCATCAGAGAGGCTTGTACTGCGGCCTGCGTCTCATGCAGACCCAGGTCT
Source organism: Macroglossus sobrinus (assembly GCA_004027375.1). Taxonomy (NCBI): domain Eukaryota; kingdom Metazoa; phylum Chordata; class Mammalia; order Chiroptera; family Pteropodidae; genus Macroglossus; species Macroglossus sobrinus. The sequence goes on along the minus strand of PVKZ01003677.1, from coordinate 78,173 downwards.
TGCTCAGGCACATAAAATTAGCAGCCTTTGAATGCCCAGCAAATAGTCATATGACGGGTGAGTTGTGTATTGCCTCTAAAATCCAAAGATACCACCGACTGTTGTACCACCTTTATGTGGTGAGCAATTCAAAGGATATTGAGCATCTCAACATGCCACAGGCCATCGGCCCTCCAGAAACCTCAACAGCAGGGCGTGGCTCTGGGATTTTACTGAGATCATGTCTCAGCCTCCCACACAGTCTTGACACAGGACAATCAAGACTATGGTCTCCACCATAAGGAGGCAAAACGGCCTGCTTTTCTTCTATCTTAGCTATGATGTAAAGACAGAGTATTTGGGGATTTCAGCACCAGGAGTCAGGACTTACGATGATCACCTCCATTAAAGATATCACATCCACTGTCACAAATATTACATTACCACCCGATTCAGTCATTATAAGATACAGTCAGAGTTTTCCACGACTTGTGGTTTATGCACAAGCCAAAAAGGCAAGATGAGTGGGCGTGCGATTGAAAATGCCAGTCCTGCAAAATCACATCCACCCTCCCCCCCCCAATGCCCCCCTGAGATGTGACATTTATTGTGAGAGAAGCAGGGGCAATTCTATAAGCATCCACTTAGCAATTCATGTTCCTCGCCCTGTAAGTAAGAGCAACAATGTGAATATTTTGCTAGAGAGGAAGTCCATCTTTTCTGGACCTGGAGAATAATCAGAGACAACAGTTCCTCTAGAGGCACAGGAAGAACAAATTAGAAACTAAATTAAAAAAAAAAAAAAGATGTGGGGGTGAGCAGGAATAGGGTGGATTTGATATTTGCTACAGAGATGAAAGTGAAACTTCTTGATATTCTCATGCCTTTAAACATTTTTGAACCATGTAGAGGTTTTACATTTTAAGAATAAAATTAAATATAAAAGGAAGAAGAAACAAAACTTAATACAGAAAAATATAAAGCTAATTGTATACCAAAATAAAAAAAAAAGAAAAAAAAAGTTTAGATCAAGTAAAGTTCAAATCATTTATAAGCAAATACTCTGAAGCATTCAAGGACAAAGAGCTACAAAAAAAGTCTTGAACTTAGTGGGTTTAGTAGTGGTGATATTTGTAAAATAATTCTGAATTACTGTATGGGTATAGTAGGATAAAGCAAATAAATACATATGTATGTGTGGTTTTAAAAGCAGCTTTCTTAATGAAAAAGAAGAGAGACACAAATATAAAATGAGATCTCTCAGGTAGAAACCTGTATCACTGAATCTGAGTTTGAGATATCACTATAGGATCAGGATTAATAATAACAAAAATAATAATTTCGTAGCTCTCCTTGCTAAAAGGGCAGAGACGCAATGCTACCTACACAGTGAGCATATGGAGGACCCAGAATTTGGTTGCTAAATATCATTCTATTCTAAAAGAAACCAAGACTCCTTGGGAAACTGGCTGAGCCAAGAAAATGATACGAGGGGTCCACAAATAGAGCTGGCAGTACCGTACATGTTCGCATTTAGATGGGATGACACCATTAGATTCACTGGGATAATTAGATTTGGTTCTCAATAGCATGCTGGATATTGGCCACTGATGATCAGAATTCATTCCTACCGACATCTATCCTCTCTTTGTGTTACAAGGACTAGAACCTTAGGAAATTTTCGAATTCCTGGAGTGCCAGGTTTCTAAGAATAATTAAGACCGTTCCAGGGAGATCAGCTGGATTCAGTTTTGGAAACCAGAATAGAGATGGAGGACAGTTTTTCTCTTGTGGCAGCTGGAGCATAGGCTGTAGCAGGGGTAACCTTTTCAGTAGACTTTGGAGCACTGCATTGTGACTCATTTTTAGATTCTGGCTGTACGGTGGCTGTGATGTTGGGTACCACAGATAAAGGATTTCCTGAGCTCCCGGTATGACACAAAAATGTGTTTGCATCTGCCCCCATCCTCCCTGACTTCTTTCTCTCCAAACCTTCTAATAAACTTGGATAAGTACCATTTCTTTTTATTAAATCCCTTTCTGCTGGAAAAATCTAAAGAAGTTTATGTATTCTTACAGTGAACCCCCACAAAAATAAAGAATTTACAATTTTTTTAAATTATTCTTTGGAAAACAAATTAAAACATTCAAGAGCTATTAATATAATTGGGACTTCCGAAAACTTTTCTCCAACCTAAACTTGCAAGTTCATAAAAATAAGCTTATTTCCTCTAAATAATTATAGTAAATATTCATATAAACATCAGTAATCATAATAAAACATGCCCACTAAAATCGCTCAAAGATCATGCTTATATTTTAAAATTGTTATATTTTATAGTTTTAAAATCGTTCATGGTCTGCGAACACCAAACTCTAGATAATTCCTCTCGTACACGACACCACTGTCGTCACACATGTCCCCACTTCCTCTGGCTGCCACTGCCACAGAACTGCTGTCCTACTGTGCTAATATGACAACTGCCACCACTGACACCACCACAGATACCTCACTCTCCAATATTTCTCAACACTGGCAGTATCTTGAACGCACCATCTGTTAAATCCACATTCGCATATGCCCTACATGCATTCATTCTACTGATTCTTAAAAAATTGGGGCTGCCTGTCTTTGTAACCCCAATACATAAGACAGGGCACAAAACATGACTTTCATAAATATGACTGACTCGGTTTTTAGATAATTAGTTAATGTTTCCTCTATCTGGAATTAATATTTCCTCTCTCTTCCCTTCTTCTACTGATTATCTGTTCTGTTGATATGATTCGGTCTAGACAGCACACCCTGAGGGTCATCCCTCAGCCGCCTGCTGGCCGTCGCGCCACCTGTGCCCACAGTCCCCTGTCCTCACCTCTAGGAAACCACTTAGCATAATCGTTTTCCTGTGTGACTCCTGATGCCCCAAAGGTATAAAATGGCTGTGAGAGCAAAAAACACTCTATGTGCCGATTCACTGGAGAAAATCCTGTTTCCTTGAATTGCCCTAATTCATCACAAAACAATCCAGTAGGTGAAAGAGAGTAGATGAATGAGTGAGTGAAACAAGTTCAGCCATGGATTGATAATTGTTGAAAGTGGGTAATGAGTATACATGCTTTCATTATACTTTTCTCTGTTTGCATTTGTGTGAAATTTTCCATGAGAAAAATTTTAGCATTCACTGCAAATACTTCCAGGAGTCCTTAAAGCATACACTGAGATCCAGCCCCATTCAGCCAACTGTGATCTCTGCTGCTGGCTCTCTGAATTGCCATGGGGCTGCCTCCTATGTCAGCTCATGTTCTAAGGGGCAGCTGGCTGCAGATGCCTGCCTAAGACATAGATACTGATGATACAGCACACGCAATGCTCGTGGAAAGCACGGACGCTGGTCACACAGGCAGACACGCGTGTCAAAGCTGTTGATTCTCAGCGCCCAGGTGTCCTGGTGTCGGAGGTGATAAAGATGGGGCCAAGGACCGAGGGTGACACCCACAGACCTGCGACCTCTTGCTTTAATGATGTTAGTGACTGATTCTTGGTACCATAAAATGTCCAAGTGACATTCTAGCCAAATAGCTTCCTTTTGAGTTTCACTCGCCTATTGTGATCAGCTCTCAAAAGACATCCATGTCTCCCATAGGACACACGAGGTGATAGTGACTGCTATTATGGGGTTATCTGGGGAAGAGGTGCCTATGTGTTTCGAATACACTGCCATTTCCTGTCATTCTTCCTGTCATTCTCTGAACACAACTTCCGCTCATCTGACCTGTGCTTCTCCTTTAAGTCAATCCTATTCATGGAAAATAAACTTTGTAAAATTTCCATTTCTTCATCGACTAAAAATTACATACAATGCTGTCCCAGACACTAGATGTGTTATTTAAAAACTCCATCATATAATATTTAAAGGAAAGTAAACACGTTTACGTTATAGTGCATCACAGTATAAAAGACGGTTATTCCAGTCTAGTATGTGTTTAAACAGTGTTTAGTTGGACTTTATTACAAATCATCCAGACGAGTCTATAGGGGTGAACTGGAATAATTACTACAAATTACATTTGGTGAGCTAGGTCTTTGCTAGGCTTACACTAATCAGTCATCAAGAGTCTGTACCTTTGAAAAGATCACTAACTTACTCAGGCCACTAAGGTGCTATTTACTGTTTTTATTACTCCCAGGTCCCTAAAGCTAAACAGGTAATAAAAAATCAACAAAGAAAGGCTTTCTTTCCTACTCCTATCTAGTATAAATGATTTTACCTCTGATTCTTTGCTGTTACCTCGGGCAAACATAGAGTCTAAATGCACTAACATTAGATCTTTCTTTTGGATTTAAAATAAATTTTAATTTTAACTAGTTCAAAACTGTCCAACATAACTCAACATTTGTACCCAAGCTTAGAGGCCTTCTGAAAAGGATTTTTTTTTTTTAATAAATGAAAATTACACAGAGGAAGTAAAACTAAATTTCCTTTCTCCTGTGTGGCTTCAAACATCTGAGAATTCAATCTCCCAAAGAATCACATTAGTATAAGTCAAACTTTTATTCAGGCAATGTGATTTTTACCTATCTTTCCCATTCATTTTTTTTTCTTAGTGTTTATTTTTCTTACGTTTTACTACATTAATATGGGTCCTTAAAGAGAGCCTTCATGTACTACTAAAACATCATCATGGGCTTCTATAAATATGGCTACTGCATTAATTAGAAATGTGTGCATTATTTTCATGTTTAGAGTAGCACTGCCCAATGGAAGTTTCTGACACAGTAAAAATGGTTTCTATCTGTGCTGTCCTATATGATGGCCACCAATGATAGGTGGCAATCGAGTCCTTGAAATGTGACTAGTGCAACTGAGGAAGTGAACTTGTAATTTTACTTAATTTGGACTGACATGAACTTAACCACATGTAGCTGGAGGCTACTGTACTGGGCAGCATGTGTGTAGCTCATAAAACAGCAAAGCTTTGCATGTCAACGACAGCAGTCCCCAAAGCCCGGATCTGCCACCACCTTGCGGTGTGGCCTGAGCATGAAGGTTTCCTGACCCAGGAAGAGGAGGGCTGGGCCAGAACAGGGCATCCGGAGAAGTGTCATGCTCCCCACCTCACAGCAACAGTGGTGGCTCACACTGTTCACCTATTTCCTGTTCTTCTCATTGGTCTTGGGTTCTCTACCAGAAAATGCTTATGGTTCATTAGACATAGCATACACTGAATGGATTTCATCCACAGTTGCTTCCTTATTCATATTTCTACATGTTGGGCAACTGAATAGAGCTTGGTCTTCCCAACAACCAACAAGCTTACGTATAACATTCAGAACACTCTAAGAAAACGCCTTCTGCTTTTTTATCAGGAAGAGAAAAACAGTGGCTTCATTATCGTCTCAATATCATTACATAGACTCGTCCACTAAATATTCAGCAAAACGGATTTTCTTTTCGTTGTTTTTTGGTGTTTCCTTTTGTTTCCTTTTTTTGTTGCTGTTGTTCTTTAAGAAGAGCATAGTGAATTCCAACTGTTCACAAGTCTTTGGGGCTTTGCTAACTTTAGACAACCACCTTTCATTAAAGCTGTCTTCACCATAATTGTCACGAAATGCTTCTAGAATCACCTCGTGTCCAGGCCAGCTGCTGTTTAGACAATACTGAGTTTTCAGATATGTCAACTATGGAAAGCACATCTGAGATCCAAGGGCAAATGACATTAGAAAAAGCAATTGTGCTGTGCATACTGTAGTGCTATGTCAAGGGCATATATTCATTTTATAGTTGTTGGCATGTTTCTTAGACCTTTCATATATCTAATAGCTACTTACACACTGTGACTGTTTAGGGATATCAAATATTTTTGTATTTAAAAGTTCCCAAATGTCTGCACCGTAAGCATCGTGCAATACTATGGTGATGACCATAAAATTCAATCTGGTAATTAAATAGTCAAGTTTAGAATTGCGATGTCAGGTATACATTCATAAATGTTCTTGTTAGCCTTCTAAATTGTAACTTCGTTAAATAGCATTACAAATTCTGAGCAAACTGACATTACAGTGGAAAGCCACGAGGAATTTCTGACCCCTCCTGCCTTCCGGCCTGGAAGTGGCCAGTTTTATCAATGTGCCCCCCCTTTCATGCCCACACATGTTGAAAGGGAAAAGGGTGTAAAGAAAACTTGAGGGAAATAATTAGAGAACTTCTAAAGTGAAACAATTAAATTTCCAGCTGCCAAGCATCTACAACCAGATTTTGTTTATTTTTTCTAAGTAACTGCGTTTCTCAGAGTTAAAAAAAAAAAATTATTTGTCAGTCTAGAGACTGATTTTCTTTTTAAGTGTGAGTTTATCTTCCTTTTCTTTGTGAAACATCTTGAACGTGGCAGCACGCCTGCCTGTCTGTTCCTTACTATCTCACCCCAACTGGAGCCTGCCTTCTCCTTATTCAGCTACGTGCTGCTTCTCAAAGGTCACCTCTTACCGGAATATGCGGAATTACATCAATCCGCTTTCTCCCTGACCTCTATTTAAAATGGAATCGCTCTCTCCATCTCAGATACCCTCTTATGGTGCTTATGATGCTATTCCACTCAGAGCCATTTTTTAATCTCTCTACTCTAACAAGAAGAGTGATTTGCAGATAGGTAACCGTGGCACTTTATTTCTTTTAAAGCCCTTCTTTCCTAAGGCTTTCTTCAAGGAAGGATGAGGGCAAATTTCACTAAAACAATGAGCCATTGGTCAGCTTTGGGGTAACTTTGGAGTAGCAAGAAAGCTGACTTCCTGGACCACTTTGGCAAGATGCTAGTCTTAAGAACCTCACTTTGTCAAGAGAGTGAGAAGGCATCTGAGTTCACTGGACCTCGTTGAAGATAACAAACATTAGGCCTCGGCCAACTGGGTCACTTATGAAAGATGGGTAGCTGGGTCTCAGAAAAAAGCAGAAGGTAGATATTGTAAGAAGAACTGAGACACAGAGAAGATACACTTGGAGGCAGCACATCAGAGTGGTTTTTGATGCGGATCTAATCCTAGCCCCATCACTTATCATCAGCCTCATTATTATCCAGAGATAATTATGATTATTCCATAAGGTGCCTCGATAAAGCTGTTTTCTTTTAAGTGGCTGTCATGACCAAATGCTAAAGCAATGCAAAGTAAAGCACTTAAGACCAGGCCTGGTGCACAGAGCCTGCTCTGTTAGTGTGGGTCAAGTTCATCTGTGACGCCATCTCCCCCTTCCCTGGGCCTGATGCCTGGAGGACGGTGGGGTGTTAAGTGGCGTGCTGCCCACTGAAGACTCTGGGGACCCACCTCAGCGGTGGCTTCCACACCAACCAGAATCTGCAGCCGCCACGTCAGAGGACTCTCAGCCTCTCTGAGGGAGGGGTGGAGGTTAGCGTATTCTCTTGGCATGCTATTGGTCTCAGACATGAAATCGGAGGGTCCCCTACATGGAAAGGAGGTGGCATGGGGGTGGGCCGAGGAGCTGGTTGGGCAGCTGGTTCCAGCAGAGTCACACTCCTGAGAGTAGAGCAGTCTACATTCAAGACCACGACCCAGTGTTGGAGGGCCCACGGAACCGGCCGGAGCCGTGGAAGGGTGGCAAGGAAATGGCTAGCTGGGTCCTGACCTTTCTGAGAGAGAGAACAGGTCACAAGCCACATTGGCTACAGGCGCACTGGGCGTTAGAGACTGTTAGGCACACATGGGAGGTGGGACTGAAGGGAGAACAGGCAGCTAAGGGGTCACAGGCACAGCAAACGATGAATGCTGGACTTCCCCACCTCTGCCCCACCCCATATGCTGTCAGAATCCTGGATCCAGAATCACCCGGGCAGGAACGTACAACAGCTTTCTCAGGGTGTGTAACCAGACCAAGATGAAAGACCCAAATATATTGACATTGATTTTTACCACAAAAAAAATAACCTATTCAGAATATTGCGTAGAAGGGTCACACTAAAAACACCCCCCCACACACACACACACAGACATATGTATCCATGATTTCCACTTAGCTTTTCATGTACTTTCATACATAAGACAGTAAAGTATGATCCAATACCTTAAGAAAGTCGGTATCATGTAAATTATAAACAATTCCAAACAAACAAGTAAACAAAAAAAATACGATGCAATTTAGAGAAAAATAGCATTATCTTCAAAAGAAAGAACCTTATTATTAACACTATCAGTGAGATAAGGGATGATCATTTATCCATGGTACAGGGACTGGGTGATATAAAGAAACATTAAGAGAACAAGGAAAAAGCTTCTGCAATTTAAAATCATCATAGAATGAAAAATTCCAATTGGAGATTAGGAGGATAAAATTGAGGCAATCTCCCAGAAAGAAAACCAAACCATCAAAGAGGCAGAAGAAAGAGAACACGTATAGCAGTACAAGTAGCTCCAGAAAAGACAGAAAAGGAAATTCAAGAGGAAGATTTTAGCAGAGAAAGTTTGAGAAACTCCGACAGAACTGGCAAACATTATTTGCCAGACAAAATGCCTGTAGAGTGAATGGTTTTCTGAATACTGGGGGCAAAAAGAGAGTCTTCAAGTTATGGAGAGGGAAGAAAAAAACAGATCATATATAAAGTATCAAGAATTAGAATGACTCTAATTGCAGCATCAGAATCAAGAAGATCATGGAGCTTCAAATTATGAAGAAAATGGTGTACCCAACAAACAGGCAAGAGTCAAGTGATACTTTCAAATACGAATGGTCTTGAAAAAATTATCTCCCACGTACCTTTTCTGAAAAAGCCACTGAGGATGCTTTCCACCAGAACTAGAACACAAACCAAGAGGAAGACGTGGGCTACAGGAAGAGGACGGTCAACAAAAAGGATGTCCCACTGGACCTCACAAGAGGATGGAGAACAGAGAGGCCCGCACCGACAGACGATATATAGTGCGCTGGGTCCAGATCAGAACACCGTGACTCAAGAAGCAAACCTGGCAAGGGCTGTGAGCACCACAGCCTCCCCTGCCATTGCAGACATCATCTCTTACACCTCAGAACAAAACGCCCTGCTGAACGTGGCCTGCATCCATATCTGCACTTGGCTTCAATGGACCTTGTGCTAACGAAGAAGTTCCTCTTCTCTTCGTCATGGCCTGTTGCTTGGATCAGTTGGTGACTCTCATGTCTCCCTCAAAATCTCCTTTGATCTTTACGTGAGAGCAAGAGGTAGGCCATGGAGGCTTAGAAGCAGGAGACTCCAAATTATTTTTGGACTTCCTGTACCTGGCCCGTATTCTAGTCGCTCAGCCTTATGTTCTTAGAATTGTCTCATGTGCTTTATCCACTGATTCCCCAATGACTGAGAGTTTTAGAGTTTTCTTAAACTCTCAAAGAAGCGGAAGTCAGACTAGAATCCAGGGTATCTTCTCTCAAACCCTTCTTTGAACAGTAGGGATACTGTTAGGCCCTTTTCCAGCAGGGCTTATCTTGGCTACATATTTTTAAAAATTAAACACTGTGTTATTTAAGAGTAGAAACACTACTGAGAAAAGATAGAGAGAGGCAGGGGTGTGATTGGATTAGGGCACATGAGAGCGTCTGAGAAACTGCAATGATCTATTTCTCATTCCAGGTGAGAAAGACCTTAAGTGCATTACTGCTTTTACTCTTACTATTAATGTATAAACTGCATGATATGTGATACATATCAAAAATAAACATCAACAATGATGAAGAAAAATTTAAAAAGAAGGGGGGTGTAAACATTATCATTCTTTCCTGTTTAGTAATATACGCATACACTCACTATGTATTATATACTCTCTGTAGTTTCTTTTCTACATAAATCCCCATTTTTCAATGACCCGACATCCCTCCAGCCTCTTGAAGATTTTACCCTGCTACATCTTAGTCCTGTTATTGAAATTTATGTCAGTCTGACTAAATGCTGAATGAAGGAATCTTTTAACATTTTGGTGGAGAACACACTACACAATTTTGCCTTACAGTTTTATGTTTTCAAGGATGTGGATATATGAAGAGGGTTCATTAACTAGAGTTTCCACTTACATAAATTCAGTGTATGCACACATTTAATTTAAAAATATCTTTCAATGGAGTCTTTTACACTTGTTTCTGAGAAAGAAAGAGAACTCAAGTCAGATCCAGTTTTGCCACTTAATGTATTAGATGCCTATAATTTATCTATATTAAAAGTAGTTGGAACCTATGTAATATTACTTAAGTTTTGTCCAGAACATTAAAACATTCCTCCTAAATGTTCTTAAAAATACTCAACATATCAGTGACTGCAGTGGATTAAACACTGCCATTTTTTAAGTGCAAATGCCGATGGAAATGAATCATTGACAGTTTGGCATAAATTTGTAATATCAGTTTATATTCCTTCTTACATTGAGTCAGCCTAATTGTGGGCAAATCTTATTATCATCATTGTCTAATATTAACTGACACTCTAATATGTCCCATATATCGTGCTAAGCTTTTGATCTATATTCTAATTAACGCTCAAAGTAAACTTCAAAGGTAGAAATTATTATTTTATCTCTGAGAAAAAAAAAATTGAAACCTAGAGATATTTTGGCACTTGCTCAAATCAAGAATAAGCCAGTAGCATAACTGGGGTTTCTAATCAGATCCGGTGGACTTTGAAGCTGTGAAAAGTTGGCATAAGTGGAGTCATTTTAAAACGGAGTCAGGACAGACATTCCAGAAGGAATGCATCGCACATCTCACTCCTTGAGCCTGTGGAATATTTGAAAAGGATGAAATAACCTTTGGAGTGGGTCAGAGCAGCGTCGTCTTATAAACAACTGTCTGTAAAACCAACAGAAAGACAGACCGCCCGACTACGAGGCCTGATGATTGAAGATGCTCTTTAGAATCAATAAACAGGCCTCTAAAGCTGAAGAAAAACAGTTTATTGCCACCAACAAACGGTTAGAAAAACAGAAATCCCTTCCTTCTAGTCTTCAAATGATCTCCCTTCCTTTTCTTGTAGAAACTCACCCCTTCACCCCTCATTCGGAGCACTGCTTGGGTTTCTGCCTGAATCAGTGCTTCCTGAATAGCTTTTCTCTGATCTCAAATAAACACTTGTTGACTCTCACCTGGCTTTTTATTTTTAGGTTAACAAAGCCTAAGCTCTTCCCAGGGGAAGCGGAGGAGGCAGGAAGAAAGAGATTTCAGTACTTTATGGAGCCATAATGGGGAGCTCAGACGGGCATCAGAAACCAGTGCCTGGAGGAACTGGGGTGGGGGCTGAGGTGGGGGGAGCCATGAGAAGCAGGGAGGGTAGGAAAGCAATTTTAAAAACTGCACAGCTTTGTCTACAATCGCCCCTAATAGAAAAGTGCAAGGCTTTTTCCTAACATTCTTCCAAATACTAATCGATTCTGAACTCACTTTTTTTTTTATCCCAAATTCTTCCGGGCATCACCCTGTTTTGATAATGCAGACTTCACACACTTCTCTCGTTTTATTCTCCCAGGTAGGCTTTCAAATGCCTCCCCGCCACCCTCATCAAAGGCCCAATGACATGGAAAATAATTTAATCACTTAAATAAAGTGAGCGTGTTCTGAAAAAACTAGTCTCCCCGGGTTCCCCATATGTATCTATTCAGGGATATGTGTCCTATTAAATGACCTACTTGATCAAACTTTAGACACTCTATTTTTTTTTTTCCCTTTACTTGCAGTTGAATGATACAGTTTCGATTTCAAATCCGACTCTGGGTCTTTGTGCCACCATCCACCTTTCATCTGTGCTGTTTTCCACTGGTTCTACTTTGTATTTCTCACTGCAGTTGGTTCAAATCTCTACAAGGATTTCGGGCGAGTCATTTGGGGCTTATACTTGTCCACCTGTCTCGGTGAGTGCAGTGCTGCTGGATCTCTTGAAAGCCTTTCTAATCCTCGTTTTTAGTGCACTAACGTCCTGCCAACTGACCAGTCTCCACGTTGGGGACAGACGCGTGGAGCACATCGGCTGCAGGCCTCTCTCTGCATGATAAAATCCCTCTTTTTTTTTGGTTTCAAGTTCAACACAATGTCTAAAAAATAAGTCTAATAACAAAAGTCAATGTGTGCTTTCATGTTGAACTAGCCGTCAGTTCTTTAAAACAGTTTTCTATCATATCACAAAATTCCCTCTATCCAGGGTGAAACGGACTACGGAGGGGGATCATACAGTCACTTTCTACAAAAAGCTTTGTTTTTGAGAAGCAGGGATATCTTTTAGCTTAATCTCTTCTTTAAAGCTATCCAGGATATCTGAGTCACGTGGTGACACTTTGGCGGTCCTCAGATAGATGAATGCAGATGAGTCCACAATGATTAGCTAGCTGGAATATACAGAGAGAACCTCGAACAGAAATTATTAGAGCAAGTTACCGAGCTGCTCTCTAAGCCTGAGATTAATTACCAATAATATGGTGATAGCAACTAATCTGAATTCAAAATGTTGTTGTGTAATTAATTGACATAATTTGTGTAAAGCAGTTACCAGACTGCCTGGATTTTTTTTTTAAGTTTTATGTAAATTTAGCAATTAATTTTTACCATTACATCATGCATACAGATATTTCTCTGAATTAGTTTAAATTACTAAAAGCTGTGTATTTTTTTTTGTTTCTGAAGAGTAATGGCAGCAGGGACTAACTCAAGGAAAATATTTGTAAGTTGAGACCTTTTGAATACCACAAAGAATCAGAAGACTTAACGTTATAATGAAATGGTTCTATTAAAAAGGGGGGGTGGGTGGGAAAAGGTTGTCTATTTTTTTAAGTAGGTAGAAATTGTTTCTGACATTCTTCTCTCTAACTCCAACTTTCTTCATTTCTACAGCATCGTGGTTAAGGAGTGCATCACATAAAGTCCAATGGCCTGGGTTCAAATCCTGGTTTCGGCCTGCGATGGCTGGGACTACAGTCAAGTTTCTTAGTCTCTGACTGAGGAATGCTCACTGCTCCTGGGGTGGGAAGAGCTAAAACTGCACATGTATTTCTACGCATATATCTCTATATCCATGTCTACATCTATCTACACCGTGGGTTTACACCTATACCACGAAATCTGTCTGAACGCTACCAGTTTCATCTGCCGTTTACTCTTTCAAGTTTGTCATTCCCCTTCTCCAACGGTGAGAAGCCTGCCTCTCATTATCTTCAATATATTTATTTACTTGTCCAATGCCCCCTCTGCAGACAATCTCCAGACTCTGCTCAGTGGCCAAGCCACACAGAAGCTTCCCTCTTGTGGACTGCACCCCTGCCAGGCCATCCTGCCCGTCCACACCAATGCCCTCTTGAGCCAACGTAGTGGTTCTTAACTTCTTTTGACACCATGAACAACACTAAGAAGCTGATGCAAGCTACAAAAATTTCATGTAATTACAAAAGCTTCACGCTAGTAGCTTTATGACATTGAGCAATTTATTTAAATTTCTGAGACTTTTTTTTTTAAAGTATACATCATCAGGGGTGATAAAATCAGTCCCCTCAAAGAAAATGCATTAAATTTAGAAAGTGTATCTACCACGCTTTGAATACTGAGAGCAAAGTAATAATGAGCTGTTAGAATCATCTTCTCCAGGCGGCTCTCGATCTGCATTACGATCCCAAATCAGTAGTTTTGTCCTTTCATGTTCTAATAGTTCATTACTTCCTTCCTGGATTCATTTACTGATATTTCTGAGTCTCTGTTTCCTCTCCTCTAAAATGGTGGTAATAATACCCCACCATTCAGGGAAGTTGTCAAAATTAGAAATCGTATATGATAAGTAACGAATACATGAACATATTCAGAAGTGGTAATAATCGCTGACATTTCTCTACTGTACTGGCATTTTCTTAGTCCTTCATCTTTGTTTATTCCTTTTCTTATGCTTTGAATGCTTTTCTCTAGCTATCTGGTGATTGGCATCGCCCATCCTTCAACAGCCAGATAAATTATACCTTATCCTCAATGCCTCCTTGATCATTCTATATGAATTTTATTCTTTATGGTTCCCTCATGTTTTTTCTCCTACACTAACCCTTCTAGCAGATGTAACTTGATGTTATAATTTAAGGGGAACTGCATTTATAAGGGTGAGATAGAAGAATCATCCATTTCAATTGTCACATAGTATTTTTTACAAAAGATTAGCCAGAGGCAAGGTCCTCTTTTATATCCATCACAACTTACACAAAGATCAATGATGTAAATCTCACAGTAAATTTAGTTCCTGAAAAGACTTTCTGTCTGATAATGAAGTTGCAAGTATATTGTCTTTATACTGGAGGTGATGTCAGAAAGAACAATTGTGGCTTTATCACTTTCCAGCTGGGTGAACTCAGATGATACATTCATTGTCCCTGAGGCTTACCTTACTGTTTTGGAAACTGGGGAAGATACACTTTCTTCAAAAGATTTTACCAAAGATTAAATAAAAATGTACATACAAAAAATTTGACAAATATAATATGCTAGCTCCCACTTTTGCCCTTGACTTTTTTCCGTAGAATTCATTTCTGTTTTCCTCCTTATTTTTTTTTTTAATACTTAGAGCTAAGCCATCTCTTTTTAGGTACATTATAATATCTAATCTTCATGGTTTTATTCATTTTTGGAGTCTAACTTTTAGAAGTAGAAGACTTTCTAAATAAATAAAAGTAAAATATATACATTTATTTAAGTGGATTGCTTTTAATATTTTAGAAAAGTAATGGCCAAATAATATATTTAATGTAACTTTTTGACCCATACACAAAAATCTAAAAAATCAGAACAATTTTTTAGATAACAATGGTCTTTACCCTTTTCTTTCTTTTTATTGTTGTAAGACCACTAATGCGAGATCTTAACACATTCTTAAGTGCCAAATACAGTGTTATTAACTGGAGGTATATCACGTTGTACAGCAGAAGTCTAGAACTTATTCATCTTGTAGAACTGGAACTTCACACTCTTTGAGGAGATCCCCCATTTCCGCCCAGCCTGCCCCTCGTAACCACCACTCTAATCTGCTGCTATTCATTTGAGCATTTCTAAAATCTCATGTAAGTGCAATCATGCAGCATATATGTCGTTCTGTGACTGGCTCCTGTCACTTCGTATAATAGTGAGCTTGCTTGTGCATCAATGCTTCCTTAGCAAAACCATCCTTAGCAAACCAGGGGTCAGACTGGGTCAGCGGGAATCATGGTGTCAGCAGTTAACAGAGGTTTAACTTTGGGCAAATTAGTTACCCACTCTGAGCCTCAGTTTCCTCATCTATAAAATGGAGAAAGCAATAGCACCTACTTATTTTGTTGTGAGAATCAAGTGAATTTTTGCAAAGCGTTTCAAATAATGCATGGCACTGGCTGAAATAAACACTGGACACATTTCAGCCAATTTTTTTAAAAAAGAAAATGAAAAACAATACTTCTTCGCTATTAGTCTGTTGAAATGATATGCTATAAAATGCTATTCTTTCACCAATTAAATGTCAAAACCATGTCTATACAAACAATAGCAGACATTCTAAGGATAGTCTGACCCTATACTGGCCCAAATTGTCCGTCGTGCACTGAAAACGAGAGCACCCAGGATGACCAGTTCGCCCCATCTCTACCTGGGCCTCTGTTATATGGCTGTTGGTATTAAGACTTCGGGACCTCACTGTCACAGACTAAAATCTAAACCTCAAACCTAAAGTCGGTTCAGTCAAATCTAGAAAACCAGATCAAGGAAGGAAAATCATCTAAATTTGCTGTATGGTCAACGGGCATCCATTTTTCTGATTCCTCTTATCTTTTCAAATGGCAGCCCTGGCATTTTGTCGTGATTTTAGCGTAAACACTTGAGAAGTGAATACAGTACTTATCCACCTCACCATTCAGACTGATGATTGTAGTTTGACAATCGAAGATGAAAGATCTATTCGGAGTGCAAATAGTTATTTCGACAGGATGTGACCATTTTCAAAGATGAACACACTGTACAATTTTAGGGCCATAAACTAGTTTTGATTGCTACTCTCCTCGTGTGTTTATTTTTCAAAAGTATCTTGATCACAGTATGTGTGTGTGTGTGTGTGTGTGTGTGTGTGTGTACACACACACACACACACACATATACATATATGTAGATATATGTATATATATGTATATATATATATATATATTTTTTTTTAATATAAGGCCATATGCATTCCTTTGGATTCCCTCTGAAGTAGCGTTTATCAAAATAGTTTGTTTTGCAGAGGTGAGAATGACATTTCTAGACTACTCGCTACCTATTTAGAGATGGTCTGTCCAATAATCAAGCCTATAAATAATACCTGGAAGCAGCTGGAAAAGAATTGAATTCCACTGGATAATTGGCACATATGTCACCCAGGGAGAAACAGCACTCTGTCTAAAGTAATGTTGACTGATGAGAAAGTGCGTGTCTTCCCACATAAATCACACATTTTCACAGAAAAAAAAAAAATCCATTGTCCAGAGATATTTTAAATTTTGTGACTATATGTTTTGAAATCAATGGACCAGATTCTTTAAAGCTTAGCAAGAAGGGGCAAGATGTCAAACTTTTCCATAAGCAATCCCAGGTTCACGTTTGGAGATGGCATGTATCAGTAACTACGACAGAGTGTAAAATAAACAATTCAAGTGGAAAGGGCTCAATTTAGCACATTTCTAAAGCATCTGCCTTTGAGCTAATTACACAGCACTGTTCAGCTTTAGCGGTGGGAACACATCCTGCTGGTTTCCATAGCACAGGAAAATAATGAGTATATTAAGAAAGTGCCTTGGAAAGTGGTAAAAAATGTAATGAACGGTTAATAAGAATGATCTATAAAGTGGCCTTATTTGACATTTACCTTGATAAAAATCAACCATAAAAGTTAAAAATCATCATGAAATCAATTTCTGGTGCTAGCATAGTGTTGAAGACTCAGCCACTCTCTCTCCTACTTACAGAAAAAAGGAAAAAAATGTTACAGCAGAAACTAATACTTGAAGAAAAGTATCCCATTTGAGAAAATCTGTTGCTGTATTTTAAAACCAGTTCTTTCTATTTGCCCTTGGAATTACAAATAACCATAATTCAATCTAGTATTAATTTCTGTTAGTCTAAGATGCTAGTTCATAAGCCACATTGAATTTAAAAGAAAAAGTAGACTAAGGAGAGCTACAACATGGTACTAGGAGAAAAATGCCGAGAAATATTTGGATGTAAGTATAAAATTTTACTTTATGACCAAGAAATGCTGCTTTTAGCACTTTTCAATCAGGTCTGAAGGTGTGGAATAAGAAACATAGCCTACAATCTGAATTTCTTTCATTTATTAATCCAGTAATAATTGAGAACCCAAATTATTCACTGTTTCTAATCCCTATCCAGAGGAAACAGTTACGTATGTATATAAATAAGGAAATAGAGCAGATAGCATGCTGTGCATTGTGATAGCCACTCTATATTACTTTCCATCATTTAAAAACACTGCCAGGTAAAGATGAGGACTCCACCTTGCTCGTGAGGAAGTGGAGAGTCAGACATGTTCCCTTGCTTGTTCAACACCTGGAATTCAAACCAAGATCAGTGTTGTTGCTAAGCTTTTTCAAGTGCAATGATGGCGCATAGCTATAATCCATAGGGAGATATCATACCTAAATTAAGTTTAACAAATGTGTTCTCTGAACCGAGAGAAGAAATAACTGTTATATGTTTCTATTTCTCTGTCCTGGTTTCATCATCTTCTGAAAGTACAGATCACTGGCCAAAATGGATCTATTAGTAATTGGTCCTATGGGTCATTTTAAAAAATATTAACCACACAAATTAAATCACCTGATCTGAGAATTCTGAATTTAGAGAACTAGCTTATAGGTCTAGTTGCATTTTTACAGAAACTATTGGAATTTAACAATATCATGGTTCCCACAAATTTAATATTTAAAACTAAATCATTAGCTATGGTTGAATGGTTCTATGTGAACTTATCAATAAAGATTTTAGTTTATAGAAATATATATATAATAAATAAATATATAATAAAATAAATATATATATATATATATATATATATATATGGAATATTACTCAGCCATAAAAAGAATTAAATCCTACAGTATGACCCCTAATGTTATGTTAGGCCAAAGGGTAGAAAACTGTGTTAAACAAGCAAAAAAAAAAAAAAAAAAAAAGCCCTCTTTTATACTGTAGTTAGAGTGTTTTGTTCCACATGCTGACATTTTTAACAATTTCATCATCTATCAAGTGAATTACAAAACATGTCTTTAGTTCCAAATTAGGTGATGATGCTGATGATAAGGGTTATTTTAGTGAGTTGTTCAGACTGTGGTATGGTCATCTTTAGACTAAGTTCCTATTTGTCCATTAGGCTTGCGGTCCCTGCAACTATACTAAGTTTCTGTTTTTCATTAAATGCCACAAAAACTTATTTATATAACAAAAATTACAACATTTAAAATTAATAATAAAAAAATATACCAGACTCAGAGAAATGGTCATTTTTCCTCCCTGTTTTGTTTTCTAGTGTGAAGCTACTTGAAACAAATAAATGAAAATTAGAAGCTTTTATGAGTAATAGAATCAAAATAAAAGTGTGATATTAAGGGAAATTTTCATGAATCAAGCACAACCTAATAAGCTTCCTTTCTCCAAAAGAAGATAACAATAAAACTTCCTGAGATAAAATGGTCACTTATTGGACTTTGCCTCATTAGCATAATAATCTTTCCAATTCATTTAACATTTGCATTGGGCTATTGATCTAAAAGTCATCTGAACTCTTCCATATTTCTTTGTACTCTCAAGAAATTTGCAGATGGGGATTCGAAAGAATATGAAATTGCATACAAAACAACTAGGATCAATATTCAAGAACCAGCATATCCTCTGCCTTAGAACATGGAGAGGCAAGGAGAATGTTCCTACTCCCCACACTTTTAAATTTAGCAATGAACAGTGATTTCTCATTTCCAGACTAAACTTGGTTTCTTAAAAAACTTTTTGGTATAATCCTCCCTCAATAGAAAAAGCCTCGGTTAATCTTGTGACCATGTAGCCCCTTGTAGTGTGTGCATGTACTTTTCTTTCTGAGGTATTTTTCTCATATTTTATCTTTTCTCTGAATCACATAATAATAATAATAACAGTAATAGTAATAATAATAATAATAATAACAACAATAATAATAAGGGAACACTGGATCCTGTTATCCTTCTAAAGTTCAACCTGATATTCACCTTAGAATATCCAGGTTTGTAATGACTATTCCTTCAGTTCTTCAGATTTAAAAAATATGTTCATTTCTGAACCTTTAACAGAACATTTTCTGTGATTACAACCAGAAAAAGTGGCAAATCCTAAAAGCACTTCCATCTTGTTTAATTTTGGTAGAGCTTTATTCTACACGACAGGCGAATTATCTCTTTCCCCTTACTTTTTGACCAAATGAAAACGAACGATGGATGTTACTTATCTGAGCAGTAGTCATTTCGCATCGCATTTTAACTCACAGTGGTCCTAATGAAGTCTTGTTAGTGAATTGATATATGATCAATTTTTCAGTCAGAGAAGCAGTTCAGAACTAGTTCTTCCACTTTCAATTGCTTCGCTAAATCTACATTATGATCATTTAGACTTTCTTTTTTCCCCCCTTTCTCCTAGGAAGAAATAATTTTTTTTTTCACAAAAACATAATGGCATGCTTTATCCTAATAAAAGAAGACTGCATTTTGGAGGCACGGGCATGATAATGATGGGGACTAAATTAAATAATCCCTACCCATGTAAATAGCTGGCATTTCTCCTATATTCTGCTAATGCCATAAGCTCAGCACTCACAAAGGCGAGACTTTTCACGGGGCTGACGAAGTGAGGCTGAGCAGTACAAACTAGGAAGGCTCTAACAGCAGTGGTGCTTTACTCACCATGAGGGCATTAAGATTAAAAATGCAGTTGTATCTCAATGTGAGGCCAACATTAATAACTAGTCCTATTCAAGGAAAGCTTCAAGAATTCTGTAATTGAAAGTTGCCCAATTGTGCATGGACTACCCGAGCTTTCGAGGAGCACAGTTCATCTTAGTCAGTATTCCACTTAAATAGCAAAGTTTCAGTAAAGAAGCAAGTGCCTTTACTTTATGTATTATCAGCTGTGATGCCCTGAATGTGTTTCTGCTTTTGCAAATGATGGTACATGTAAATAGCATTCCAGCAGATTCTGATTGCAAAATCAGGCAGGCAGAAAAATCCATTTATGGTTAAAAGAACAGTGAATGTTACAATGCTTTATCTTCAGCAAAACAATAATCATTTTACTTACAGCTAACTTATCTATTGCTGTGGCATTCATTTTCTACATGTTAATTTTCTATGCTTCTTTTGATTGATTTTTTTTCAACCCGAGAAACGTTTTCTTTTTTTTTCAGCTATCTTCATTTATGTTCTATTTTATGATTATTAGGATCTCACTTGTTAAAGTAATTACACTGAAACAGCAAGGTCACTTAAAAATTAGAACTACAACTTCTTTACTTCCGTATTTTATATAAATGAATTGAAAACCCCCAACCATGAGCCACGGGCATATTACAAAAATTTCTTTTGACTTTTGACAGGTACCCTGAAGGAAAAAATAAAAAATAAAACAGGATTCCCTTCATTGCTTCTCACAATGGCATTCAGCTTTGTATCTGCTTCTCTTTGGTCTTCTTGAAAAAAAAACATAAATCTGGACTCTAGACTCACCTGGACACAACTTGCAAATCTCTGCCAAGAAAAAATTAAGAAATACCTGCATTTGTGGCATCACAGAATGTCTCTCCTTCAATTATTTGAGATTATTCTTAAGCTATTATTTGTCTGACAAACTCAGATTTAAAATAAATAAATACACACACACATACACATACACATGCCCAGATTTTGCCAATTTCATATATTTCTAAATTCTCTGGGACAGGTCAACTCAAATATACAGGCTACTGTCCAACCCTGCCATGTAAGCAAAATGTCTTGCTAGCTATTCAAATGCAGACTAGAACTAGCAGGATTGCTCTCCTGCCCACCTGTCATCATACTTCGGCCTGTTAACACTGTGATCTGCCCGGATGAACTAATGACACAAGCCTACAAAGGTCTGAATAAGAGATCGAGCCTTCAGACAACTGAATTCAATGTTTTCCCCTGTAAAATGTTTCTACACAAAGACAAAACCAGTGAGAACAGTTACTTGGTTTTTATTTTTTCTTTTAAGGATTTTCTTAACGATTGCCTTCCAAAAGCAAAAATTGTAAACAATACAAATTTGCTTGAATTTTTACTTTGGTGAGGTTCATAGCCCTTAACCAGGTCTACAACTTCAGTGTTCAAGTCCCTGATTGCAGCATGTAAGGTTTTTTTTTTTAAATCTGTTATTCATTATAAATGATGGCCAGGGATATCTTTAGGTCAGTACTTCAGAGTATCTAATTTAATAAGAGAATAAGCACAGTTCGAAAGAATTCTGTTAGCACAGAGAGTTCATACAAAGAAGGTTCAAAATCCACAGAAAGGTGAGAAGGTGGTGGAGAGTCAAAAAACTAAAGTCCAGGATGGAACCAAAATAGGGACAAGGAGGTGAACTCAGGTCCCTTATTTCAGAGCAGCGGGACGACAAGCCTGGAGTAACATAGATGAGTTTTTCCTACATGTATCTCTATATTGGTGCCTAATCTGACATTAGCACTCCCAGCACTTAGGTGCTTATCAATCAGATCGATCCAAACCTTATAAAATTCCAGAAGTAATGCTGCTTCAGACACTGATGATGACGCCAACTTAATAACTGGATAATATGGAGGGGAAAAAAAAATCTCCTTTCAAGGCATTTCTCCCATTAATTAGCTAGATAAAATCTAGATAATAAACCAACTGCTGAGTATACATAGAGTAGAAAGATACAACAGCCACTACTTTTGTCCCAGTTTTAGTACTTGTAAGGTGAATTGACGTAGCATTAAAGTGTGAGACAAGCTTCCCAAAGGGAGGATACAAATTAACAAGGATTCAGAAGGTGACATCAAAACCATCTTTCCACTAGGGGTGGCGGGTGAGGAGGAATGTCCTTGCTGACATCCTTCATCACCTCCCAAGTAAATGCTGAAACACTTAAATCTTCCCTTGAACTTATGCAAAGCTTCTATCAGGACCAGTTCTTCTCAGCAAAGAGGATAAACTAGAGACAGAAACAAAAGAGTCTTCTCTAGTGATTGCTCACCTTAATGGCTGGCTCTAATTTCTCCTGCATATTGCGCTACAGTAGACGCCATGGACTGAATGTTTGAGTCCTCCCAAAATGCATATATTGAAATACTAACTCCCAATGTGATAATACGGGAGGTGAGGCCTCTCGGGTGATTAAGTGCTTAGAGGGGAGCTCCCACGTGTGAATTCAGTCTGAAGACTGAATCTATGAACACGGAAGCATTTTCCCACCAGAAACTGAATCCGCTGACACCTTTACCTTGGACCTCACAGCCTCCAGAACTGTAAGAAAGACATTCCTGTTGTGTATAAGTCACTTAGGCTCTGGTGCTCTGTTACAGCAGCCTGGACGGACTAAGATAGTATGTGATTTCAGTGTGGCGTCCCAAAGGGTCTGGACTGTCGATGGAATCAAATCTCAACGTGCTTCAATTCTGTTATAGTTTCGATGTATTGACTATACATTTAAAAACCATTATGATGAAAAGGAGTCCACAGCATTTATGGTACGGCCAAAAGGATCTAAGGCACATAAAAGGTTGAGAAGACAAATGAGAGAAGCCAGAGAGGACACACTGGTCAATGCCGGACACCGGGCATTTCAGATGTTCACCTGGTGCTGAAACGGTACGGCATACCGAATGAAACGGGCAGCGAACCAGCTATATTGATTATGTGCTGCAGTCTGTGTTGCTGGCATTAACAGACGCAGGGCATTAGTAACGAACTCAGACCGAGCGATTCCTGCTTTAGATCCGGGGCCCATAACTGAATTCAGTGTGCGACACACTGGAAACAAAGCAAACAAACAAGTAAACAAACAGACGGACACCTGGTCTCCAGGGTCACGACGGGACCACTTAATAAATAACCCCACTGCGTATCTGAACTGTCTGCTGCAACAGATTAGCTGATCGTTTTCAGATATGCGTAGTCAGCAAACACGTCGAGGAGGGAGAATTAACTATGTGTATTTACCACACAAATGAATGCGTCTGTTAGAGACGAATCCTAAGTTCCCTGGCATGAGTTATGTGAATGGCGTTCACCTTTTTTTCATACTTTATAGGTCTTCCATCTTTTACTGCTACTTAAAAATCCTGTCCTGAGGATTTATCTGGCCATTCTTTTGAGAAAGAATCTGTTCGTGGTTTGGCTTCTCTTAGACCGCACTGCATGTTTTCACACCTTTAAAAATGCACCGTCGCACCTGGCTTTGGGAGGCATCTTCATCTGCCATCACAGGCAATGACTTCGACTGACGGGGTGTCTAGTGGAAGCTCTTTTTTCATTTTTCAGAACATTCAAACCTTACTGTGTACATTTTGAATCCCTAGAAAGCTTCCTCAAGGTCAACAGTTTTACATAAAAGTGATATGTACAGTCTTTTAAAAATCAAAACAAACCTATATAAGTTGCACTAGAATCATCACAGGTGAACTATTTTTACAACCAAAAAACTCTATTGTACATTGTTCAATTAATTATCTGTCTGGTTAGGGCCTCATCAGTGTGACATTTGTCACGGTATTTATCCAACATGCTACTTTATGAAGATAATAACAAGGGGGGAATAAAATACACATTTAAACTCTCCTTACAGGTAATTATGTTGTCAACTTTACAGGTAATGAGAAAATTTTCGAAGTTTTGAATACATTCTAACATGGACTGTAGAGTTATTATTATTATTTTTGTCTGTTTTTCTGTTCGTCTGTTTGCCAACTTTCTCAAGAAACATTATTTTTCAGGTGAAGTCTCACGCAATCGACAAATCACAAAGACATTCCTGAGGATGTGTCTGGGAATATAAATTTAAAAAGCCAGTATGAAATGATTGATTGCTGAACTTGGAATAATAAAATATTCTGTCAGCCAAGCTTAAAAAATATATATGTCTAATAGGGAACAACATGCAACTAAAGTTAGTAATCAGCAAAGTTTCCTAAAATGTGAAGTGAGACACCTGTGAACATTTGTATCCTTTTCCATAAATTAACCTCAAAGTGTACAGAGACCTTTGTAAATCCTTGGAGTCTATACTGATGTGACCCCTCCATTCCAAGAATTTTGAAATTAAAAAAAAAAAAATCCATTACTCACCAAACATCTCCATACCAAAACAGGAGAAAATGAGTGAGACTGTGAGAAATCGCCGTGATGGGCTGTGTTAGACTTAGCGTTCATCTGACTAGCACGTGGTCCATTTTTCCCCACTAGCCCAGGCCAAGGACCCTGCAGTCATCACGTGACAGCCCCACCACCGAAATCGGTCGCCCCTTGCACTGCCTCCATTCTCTCCTGAGGAATAAATTTCTCTCGCTGGGGACACTGCCTCACGTCTCCTTGATCTGTTCTCAACACAGTGACATAGAGTGACACCATTAAAATGTCTGTGGGATCAAGTGTCCCTGTTCTCAGACTCCCTCAAGGGCTTCCAGGTCCCTGAGAGCTGAGATCAAGGCCTCCGGGATGGCGCGCATGGCTCGGTAGGGTCTCACACCCTCCACACCCCACCGATGCCCCCACGCGCTGTTCCCATCTCATCCTGCTCCCTCTGCTCCAGCCACACTGGCCTCTGCTACCCACGGAACTCGGAAGGCCAGGTCCTGTCTGGGGAACATTGCACTTGCCATTCCCTACACCAGGCAATGCCTCTTCTCGGTCTGGGCCTCCCCAACGACCCTATTCAAAACGACATCACTCCCATCCCTTGCCCTCCTCTCCCCAACACCCTATGTATCTTCTTGATTTATTTGTCACCACAGCACCTTCTGTCTAACCTACTATATATTGCATTTTCTGTTTCTCCCTGTCAGAAATATCCTTCGGAATAGAAACATTTGTCAGTTTTGTTCACTGAGGTTTCTGAGCACCAGAACAGTGCCTTGCACAGGGTGGGAACTCTGGACTGACGTGCTGAATAGAATACTGGCATGAGTGAGTCACAGGGGGGAGATTTGTAAAGGAACAGATAGGCGAATCCCCCGAAGACATCACATAACTTTCATATCAAGACAAGCACAAATTTAATAAATTCGCATGTGTGGAGAGAGAATGCATCAGAGAGAAGCAAGACAGGGAGCAGCAGCATGACAGCACAGAGAATCGTCGACACAAAACCCATCAGCGCTCTCTGACTGAGGAGAGGAGCCTGGCAAAGAACTGCTGGCCCCAGTGACGATGTGCTGAGCTAAGCGTGTCAGGCCACCTTAGCTTAATGTCATTATCATTCGATTCCTCTAATGACCCTGGTTCGGCTCCCATTTTCACAAGTACACCTCTGAACCCCCCAGAGGTCTGCTCACTTGATAAAAATAATCATCGCGTGGACTGGGGCTTATGGTTTAGATCTGGCTTCCTCTATAATACATACAGTGAGGCAAGACATTTACCGTATTGGATCTGAGGACTGGATCTACGAGATCAGCAAACCTCATTCTTCTTTTACTTACGTCTTCATTCAATAGTCATCCTGAGGCAGGGTGGCCAACCAGCCCGGTTCGCCCAGGACTGAGGGGTCCTCAAGACGTGGGGCCTTCTATGTTAAAACTTAAGAAAGTCCTAGGTATGAGCTGGTCACCTCGGCTAGTACATGTCAGACACTGTGATAACTGCTAGGTATTAAAAAAAGAAATGTACTACATTGTCCCTTTGGATAACTGAGAACTCCCTTTATCTCCCATATTTGCCAATTGAGAATTGTTTTTTTTTTTAATTTTTCTCCAGTACATCATTTAAGTTCAACACATGTGTATATACAATATCTCTCTGTAGGCATTTTGGGACTAGTAACTTAGCTTTAAATAAAAAAAAAAAAAAATTAGAGAGTAACTAGGGAAACAATGCATTAAAAGATATGGTGAATTTAATTTGGTATGACAAGGAGCATATCTTTGTTATTATTGAGCTTATATTATTTGTCAGATATGATTTTGGGTGCCAGGAATACGTGTGATAGATTTTAAAATATGGGTAGAGCTTAGCAGTCTCTAAATGACTTCTTAGCTCCAGTTTAAATGTTGTCTGGCTCTTTTTCAGAACATCTGCCCATCAGAACAGATGACGGAGGGACAGAAAAAAAAAAATTTCTCATCGAATATGTAACTCTTACCCTTCATATTATATAGAAACTACATGAAATCAGCCATTATCTATTTTTCCTAGTATCCAACCAAAGGGTCTAATTGCTCTAATTTTAGAAGCAATCACAGACCTCTGATTGGCTGCATCCATTTGTTTCAGAGAAAGTTGCTTTTACTACAAGCACTGAAGAGTTAAACTATCTGTGGAGAGTCAGTCTTGTGCTATGAGAACCAACTCGCACACCACAGCCCTAGCCAAACATCAGACGCTGCTTCTCTGCCTCTGTGTAGATTTCTTCAGTCTCTGCTCCTGGCGATTCTGGAAGCTCTGTTGCTACCGTGAGTTCTGACTGGCCTTTGATGAAAACCGTCTTTGTTCAGCAGCATTAGTTTCCCGTCATGTTTTGGTGAAGGATGAGAGCTAAAGTCTAAACAAAAGAGAAAGGCAATCACACGTCCTTTTTTAATCCCAGCATTTAACAACCTGAAACTATGTTCCTCAGCGACCAACCTTCACCAGCGAGCTTCAGGTAGGAGCTGCAGCTTTTCTCTAGACCTAGAGAGGAAGGTGCTTACTCAAGCTGCTCATAGCGCCCTCGTCCCGCACATGTCACTTAACACACAGCCTGGTGGGACAGTCTTTAAAGCTAATACACTAGTAGCTACATCACGGTTACTACCTCAGTTTCCTTCACTTGCTTCTTCGAATACTGCATTTCCAATAGTGATCCTCGCTATTCCCCAAGTCTTATTCCAGAAGGTTTCACTCAGCGACTTTGGGGGCCAGTCACCATGGCAATGCCAGTATGTTACCCGGCTTAATTTAATTCTCCAGTTGGAAATGGGGCAGAAAGACAGCAAGAGAAAAAGCACTGCGAGAAGAATTAAGGAAGTGAAATAGCCTGTGTGCTCAGATGAGCCCCTTCAAACAAACACAGCAGTCCGAAGGGGGCACTTCATCATCACGCCACTGATCAAGGCTGTAAACTGATGTCTCCTTCTGGGTGTCTCCAAGTCCTTCAAGCTCCATGTAACAGGAGCAAAACTCATTCTTATCACCTCTCAAGCATCTGTTCCTCTTCCTGCAGTCCCACTTCATCCTAATTAATGGAGCTACAAGTCACTTACAGCAGGGGCATGGGAGTTCTTACCAACTCTTCTGTCTTCCTCACCGCGAATTACTCACCAGCGAGCCCAGCCCGTCAATCCTCAGAGATCAGGGGAGGCTGTCTGCTCACACTGACCTGAAATTTACTTTCATTTCACCTTATTAAACAAGCAAAAGACAGCACAAGTTTATACACAGGTAAACTTGGACCCAAGTACGTACACTCAACTGCCTCTTCAATTAGCCTCTTTTAACTCCTCTAAGAGATGTGTCAGAGCAGTGGTCCACGCAGGCCACGTGGGATGAAGAAGCCGGCGGGGGGAGAAGCCCAGACTGGAGGGTCGTCTGTATTCTGCAGTGTCTGGCAAGTGGAGGGGCCGAGACTCAAGTGTTGGCCTTATGACCACATAAGTAAGTGCGTGTCACGGCCCAGTGATGCACTCCTGTGCTATTTTTCCTATTACTACGTCAGAGCTACTGAGGATTCGACTGCACAGATGGGTCCATGACCTGCCTATCATACCAGTGCTATCGCCTTTGCCTTGTAAAGAGCGGTGACATCATTGCCTCCCGTCCGTTTCCACTGACATCCCTTTAGTTCCGCTTCTGATCATCTCTTACGCTTCAGATTCATCGCACTCTGATCCATCATCTGCAAAACGGCCAGTTACCTTTCTAAAACGCAGGCACATCCAAGTCACTGGCCGGTTAAAAACACTCTGTGGCTCCTAGCCAAATAAAGTCCAAACTCCTTCCTGTGGCACACAAGGCCTTTTCTGCCCTGGACTCTGATTTTTTTTTTTTTCTCCCATGCTCTTTCCCACCGCTGTCTTACTCATCACAGCCATCCCAGCAAACGCCCAAACTGTAGTTCTGTGGCTGTGCTGCGCTGTTTCCCCCCATCCCTGCTTGTGCAAACGTCATCCTCACTGCGTGCCTTAGTTATTCAGGGATCACGTATTAAAACGGTCGTGTGTCTAAAGCCAGACTGGAGCCCAGCCCTGTGCTCGGTGCTGAGGACTGAAGGTCAGGTGAGGAGTGCTTTCCTGCAAAGACCTTGCCATCTGGGGGAAATTCAGACACATGAATCAACAGGTGTGCTACGAAGTGGCTAATGTTTGCTAAGGACGTATAGATATTATCGTGAAAGCCCAGAGGAGTATCCACTAAGAGGCACTGGAAGACTTCCTTGTATTTTTGTTAAATTTTAAAGAATAACTAGAAATGGAGAGCTGATTTTCTATATCCGTGGCTGAGCAGAAATCTTGAGTGTTTCTCAAACACAGACACTGGATGCTTTCCTATTCAGACTGTCACCCCCTACTTCTGGGTTGATGGGAGCCCCATTTTCTAGTTTAGTGGGAACAGTGAGTGGTCCGGACCTATTAAAAGAGGGTTTTTTTTTTTTTTTTAGTTGGGATTTAACCAAGACTCAGAATACAGTGGAAGCATCTTCTGCGGAATGACCAGTGGCGATCACAGGAAGACCTTTCTGATGGCCAGACAAAGCCATCAGAGTCCCAGCTCTCCTCACTGACATTCTGCAGATACCGCTCTGGCTGCCACATGGAAGACAGCAGAAGCGATGCCTTGGTCTGCCGGAGCTGCTACAACAAAATACCACAGATTGGGCAGCTTAAACAACAAAAATGCGTTTCCCACAGTTCCGGAGGCCAGAAGTCTGAAGTCGGCGGCCAGCATGGTCAGGTGGGGGCCCGCTTCACAGCTGCAGAGTGCTAATTGCTCACTGGGCTTTCACTTGCAGGTGGAAAGAGAAAGGGGGAGCCCTGTGGAATCTCTTTTATTATGGCGCTAATCCCATCATCAGGGCTCTACCTCAGCACCTAGCCCCACACCCCCCCCCACACACCTCACCTTCTCAGACCATCACATCTAGCATTAGACTCCAACACACGAACTTGTCGGGGACAGCCACAGCATGTGGGGCAGAAGGAAAACAGGCAGTCTCTTCACCTGTTGCCTCCAGATCTTGACCCATCACCTTGGGCATGTCCCGGCCTTCTCTAGCAATCACTGTACCTTTTTCTTCCTACTACCCACCTGAGCAATGCCAACCAAATCCACCTGGGCCCATTAATCTTTCTTTCAAAGTAGGAACATATGATGAATTAACAATGGATGGATGAAGGATGGACAGAAAGATGGGAGGTAGTCATGCTTAAATCATCATTTATGGGATAATCCATTTTACTTCCTTCTGCTATGGAAGTCCCAGTTACCGCTGGGGTGATGGATAAGTGACTCAATACAGAAAGGGAATCAACAGGGGAAATGTACATAAACTGTTATGAAACCTTCCACGTTGGTCCTTCAAGACCCAGTTTAATAACTTCTCCTTTATAAAGTCCTCCTGACTTCCGACTGATTGCGGTTATCACACTGTTATTTTTCGCAGGTCCCACGAGGCTGCGGACACCTCAAGGACTGAAGCTTATGTACCTACAGGCTTCCCCACGCTGTGGTTCTAATAGCACAGGGCCATTCCGTCATTCTGACTTTGCTAGGAAAGACTTTGTCCCGTACATCTGTGATGCCTGAACTCATTAGAAGCATGTTTTTACTTCCAAATCATGATCCCCCTGTCTTCTTAATCAGAGTCTACCGAATTTAATTTTATCTGCCTGTTCAACTCATGATAATTATTCAGAACTGTTGCTACAAAAGCGCTTTTGGGGTCTGCTGATGTGTGGGGTCACTTCATTTTTTTTTTCCTGTATGTTTTTTAAGATCATGTTTACATTTACTTATTCTCCTCTGCCTGGTCATGAGTTATGGCTTTATCTTCCCATTGTTAGGGTGTCTGTTCTTAGGAGAATGCCTATCCTCAAGTTTCTTCAAATGCATTGTATCTCTTCTACTTCAGCTTATGAAGCCAGAAAACTAAAGTCACTCAGAGTACACCTACATAAATAGATTTGGAGTGTGAGCTAAGGGGACGTTCTGACTACTAAATTATATGACATTAAGACTCGTATTTTTGATGTTCTAAGACTTGAAAAAGAAAAAAAAATAGTCTTTAACTTCAAAGAAGTTAAAAGAAATGTCTGTTGTGGGTGAGTAAAGTCCTTTTATACAGTGAAGCCTAAAAAAATGGATATTGTGGACTTAAATGCAATAGTAATAAAAAAATAAATAAAAATAAATAAACACTAAAAACAAGCCCAAAATAAAACAAAAAAATATGTTAAGCATTGAAACTGGAACTAATAGATAGAATCCTCTTAAGGCCTTACACCTTTGGACCCAAATTTATTAAACAATTTACATCTAAAATAATAACTTTTGTGGTGTGTGTGTGTGTGTGTGTGTGTGTGTGTGTGTGTGTGTACACATGCTCTCAAGTGGCAAATACACATGTACAATCAAGCAAACCTGCTGCTTTGCTGAGATAGGAATTAGTGAAAAGGAACAGATGTGGAAAGTGCTCAGGGCAAGAAGCAAACATGGACGCCTAGAAATTTAGCAGCATCCTTGCTGGAGAAAACCATTCCATATAATTCCTCTTCAATTCATTAAACGTTATTGGAAGTCATCTTTTTACTTCACAGGAGACATTTGTTTCATGATCTGTTTAAAAACCTCTATGAGACATTCAAGCTTATTAAGTGTTCTTAATTCCTATGAAATTAATTCAAATTTTAAGTAGCCAAATGCTCAGATTTTTTTTTCCCCGTAAATGTTTTCCAATACAAAACAAAATGCTACTTTGCTGTCTAGAAACAGATTCTAATTTTCACCACTGTGTAGTACACATAAAAATCATGTCACAACATAATGAAAATTATTTGTTGTTTGCGGTCTTTTAAAAACATTAATTTTTTTATGCCCGATTTTGAATATGTTGAATTTTCTTAATAGAAACTAATCTATGTTGAGATTTTCTCTGGAACTAAAAATTAAATTCTGTTTTGCAAACTACAGACATGGCTGTTTCTCATTACTACAATTAAGAATAAATCTACATATGGTAGTTTAACTTTAAACGATTCATAATTTAAGCAAATACCAGATTCTTCAGCTTTTAATGTTTCATCACTGCAATTTTATAATTGCTGTTTTTAGTAACGTAGAATTTCTACAAAAATGAAATGTACATTTGTCAACAATTACAATATCAAACAAGCTAGTTGTCTAAATTTTACTATGATACCTAAAAAAAATCAAAAGACAATCAAGAGGCATTTCAACAATCATCAATGAATAAAGTTACCTTGCAACTATGAGTTGCTAAAAGGGAGAGGGGATGCTTATGTTGATCATTATTTGCATATATCAGTATATGCTGTTGAAGACTTTATGATGTTATCCGCTTGCCATTTGGATTCCAATTTTCCCTGGGTTTCTGTCTTTATGCTCTGAAGGTATGTTGACATTGTGTAACAGAGTCCATAATCTATGTCTTGTTTCTATATTCCATCAGGCATTTGTTTTGTTTTGTTTTGTTTTTGCTAGAGTCTTGCTTTTCAAAGCCCACAAACTAGAAATATTAGCATAACCTGGAAGCTTCTTTGGCATGCGGGATCACCGACCTCTGGGATCAGAATCTGACCTTCAGCAAGATCCCCGGGGGACTTATTTGCGCACTAAAAATACACTGTCCTAGAGCACATCAATTCCATGCGCATGTTACTGGATTTGTAATGTGAACATTCAACACTGAACCTGGGAACAGCTGCGACTGACTGGGTTTTTAAATTGAAAGAAAAGGAGCATACCAAAATGACTGTGTTCACCTGAAGTCCTGTTGATGTTGACAAATTTACATCCCTTAAATATCTTCTGCAATAAATAATGCATAAGTGAGCAAAACATTTTTAAGGCTAGTGAGGTGCCAACATTCTTCCTCCAAGTGTCATGCACGGTGTTTGGTAGAACCTTCACTGAACCAGCAGTGCCAGGCACCGTCACCGTGGCAAAGATCTCAGAGCACAAATGTCAGAGAGGCAGTCACTGTCCTCAGGTCGATTACGGCCTGGTGAGGGGTGTGAACCAATAAAATAAGCATGTGTTCATAATTAATATAATTCCTAATCACACTCAGAGAGCACATAGTGAGATACACTATTCTGGAAAATGAATCATTTCTAGGATAGTCCCATCGGGGAATTTAATTAGTACACACATTGAGATTACAAAGAGAAAGAAACAGCAGAGAAGGCTATTGTTACTGTCCCTGTGGTCTCTCTGATCTTCCATCCAGAGCCCAGAAAATAAAAAAAATGACAGATGGTGACAGGCTGAAAAGAGAACAGAGTGGGTCAAGGGTGTCTTCAACAGTCCTTTCCCCTCCAGGTGGGAAGGGGTGAAGGGCTGGGTGGGATAAGAGGTCAGGACAGGCTGACAACAAGGAAGGAAGGGTGGTCAGCATAAGAGCGGGGGCACCAGGCACCTCCAAAACCTTCCAGCTAAGGAGGAGGAGCCAAAACCTGCAGCAGAGCTGAGGCGCTCACCTCCCAGGAGCTGCTGGAGGGGTAGGGGGCAAGGGGATCGGCTCCACCAATAGTTACTATAAGTGACCCCATGTCTGGCTGAGGAGCATGTGGATATTTCCCTTTTTAATGGCCCAAATCACTGTACATCCACAAAAACAAACAAATGAATAAACAACAACAGAAAAGATGAGAATGGATCACTTAGCACCTAGAGCAATGGACCACCAAAGTGGGGACATGGAAAAGCCTCATAATCCGGTTCTTAGGTGGGACCTACCAACCTACTGTGTGCCAAGCAAACGTGCCCGGTGCTACATCTGGCACTCGCTACAATCCTACAAAGTAGGCATTCTTATTATGAGCCTCGTTTGACAAAATGAAGAAAATGATGGTCAGAAAAATGAAGTCACTAGCTTGCTCCTGAATACACAGACTTCAAACACAGTGGGCTACACGCCCAGTATCTGTGCCATTCCAGGAATGTGCTTTCAACCTCTGTGTTATAGAAGTCCATCATAAGAGACGGGCACACATTGTCACTGGGTAGCCGTTATGCGAAAGGTTTATCTAGTTTCGACTGGGGAGGGAGAAGCAGCATGCAGAGAGGTGAAATCTGGGTGACAGGGCACTTGGACAAGTGCTGCAGCATGGGACAAGCTCCACGGTGAGAAGCAACCTGGCTCATGGGGACAAAAGGGTGACAGAGAGCACTGAGCATTGCTGGAGCCGAAGGCGGCAGGTAGGGGACACTCAGAGTGATGAGGCTGCAGACACAGGCGGGGAGGGCACTCAAAAAACACTTCAGAACAGAGATACGGTGAGGGTTTTCACCCAGGAAGATGAAACATGAAAAATAGTAAATGCTTCAAATAGAGTGATATGACTTTGGAGGTGTAATAATTGCAATGTGATAATAGAGATTAAAACCCTAAAATATGGTTCTAAATAACACATTTTGTGTAACCATTATTTCGCTCAGCAGTGAGAAGTTCCATCACTTGCTGCTTCCACGTCACTCCTGTCTCCGAAACACACCTTTTCACCACCGGCCTCATGCTTGGTACACTACAGCTACACCTGATAGAAGTGCTAAATGCTCAACATGTTTGAACAGAGTTTTTTTTTTCCCCAGAAAACACAAATGGCCATTAACATATGAAAATATGCTTAACCTCACTCATATTAAGAGAACTATAAATACAAAATAAACATGCCCTATTAGATGGCAGAAGTCAGACAATCACTGCTTGTGGCCAATTTGACAAAAGCTGTCAATACTTAAAAGTCATATATCCTTTGACCCAATAATTCTACTTCTAAGAATTTACTCTGCATGCATACCCAAATACGTGTGAAATGACACAGATTCAAGGATCTTCATCTCATCTTTGGCTGACGACTTTCTCTCTGCATTATGTTCAATACCTTGTTTTCTGAATCCCTCTGTTTATTCTTTGTTTATTCTCACATCTTGTTGTAACAAAGTCTCCAGCATACTTGTAAGATAGCTATTTTTTTTCATTCTTTATATGTTTAAAATGTCTTTGTTCTGCTCTCACAATTATATTAGTTTGGCTGGGTATAGAATTCTAGGTTATGGGTAATTTTCCTTTGTACTTCAGCTTCCGGGATTAAAATAAAAAAGTCTAAAGCCTTCTAGATCTGGTTTTCTCTACTAAAAAGTTTCAGAATCTCTCCTATTTCCTTTGCTGGGGAAATTTTGCAATTTTGTGCTGTACCGTTTCTGTTTCTGTTTTTTGCTTACTTCATGTTTGGTGAGCCTTTTCAATCTGCAAACTTCAGTTTTGGAGAATATGGTCATCTTACTTCCTTAGTAGTTTCCTCCACTATCTCTGTTCTTCTGGAAGTCCCAGTAGACAAGGAGTGATATAATGTCCTCATTCTTTCCCTCCTCTTTTTCTTATTACTAATGATACCACACTGTTCTAAGCATGTTATATTTATTGATTCATTGCATTCTCACAAGAGTGAAAAAAAAATACTGTTTACTCATTATACATGTAAGAAAACTGAGGAAGAGAAATGGTATAGTCTCAACTTGCTCAGCTAGCAAGGAGCAGATCTACCTTCATCGTTTTTCCTCTTTAGGGACAAATTGCTCCAACTCACTTTACAAATCTTCAGTTGATTTTTTTTCCTGCTATAAAATTGTATTTAGGGGGGAAACAGAGTTTGTCACCCCAAAATAAGCCTTTCTGGAATACTAATTATTTTAAACTGGTTATTTATTATCGTTTAAGAAGCAAAGACTTAGAGCTCATTACCTTCCCCTTACCTGCCTAAAAGAAGGATGTCCCCAAGTCTGAGATGAGAAAAATGAGGTTCTGAGAGAACAGGTAAGTTTGTCCAAGTGCAAAAAATTAAAGTGGGTTTGGAATATGCTGGCTTTTTCGGTCTCCAAGCCTGTACTTAAGTCACGATGCTACCACACTCATGAGTCATAAATATTTGGTTTAACACAGTTGTCCTTCCCTCACACACAGAGTCACCTAGCACACGAAG
This sequence comes from Macroglossus sobrinus, assembly GCA_004027375.1. Classification (NCBI taxonomy): domain Eukaryota; kingdom Metazoa; phylum Chordata; class Mammalia; order Chiroptera; family Pteropodidae; genus Macroglossus; species Macroglossus sobrinus. Next base: position 42,785 of record PVKZ01003677.1, on the reverse strand, counting down.
AATGTCCCCACAGGGTCAGCATTACTGGCAGGTCTCCGTGTTCATCAGTTCATTTTTAGCAACCTTCACATACTGACCAGATCTGATCTACTCAAACACAATAGCCCTGCAGAAACTAACTGTATCTAACCCAAATTCCTTCTCCTGTAATGTAAACTCAACTATTATTTTATCCTCAAGAGAAAAGAGAAATATCTGATAATCTTCTTTTAATAAGACTGACACACTTTTGAAAATTTAAATTTATAGTGTCTTACACAGTAGCAATTTTTTTTTTTAAATCTCACTATACTCAGCAATGAGCATCCGCTCATTATTTATGTATTCCTTATCGGATTCATACAGTATCTTTCCTCCCAAAGAGATTCTCAAGGTTCTGTGTGACAACTTTTAAGCGGCAGACATTATTTCAACATAATGAGCCTGACTCTGTCTCCTACAGAAAGAGAGCAGGATATCGTACACTTAGCCAGAAAACAAGCATGAATCCAAAGCAAGTGAAGCCCGATTTATAAATGTAAAGTACACCAGAACAGGCACCACCACTGGGCACAGGAGCGGGACTACGGGGAGAGTCTTCACTGAAAGGCATCCTTGTAACTAAAAAGCATCTTTTTTTTTTTTTCCCATGAAGTTCACGTGCTGCAGTGCGTGGGGGGCAGCATGTAGCTGGAGACGTCCCGGGGGTAGGGAGAAGCAGGAACGGATGGGAGAGTGAAGGCTGCAGAGGCAATGGTGTGGGAAAGACAGTTAACAGAGAAGGGAGACAAAGGTGAAGGGTGAGTGAGGTCAGCAACCTTGGGTGGGGAACAAGGGAGCAGGGGCTCACAGGAGACCCTAACCTTGAAGTTAAGCTTGCCATTGCCCATGATTTGAATGCAGTCATCGATAGACTAGCAGACACCCGACCTTAGAGTGGTTCTTTCGAACACATTTCTTCACGCAAGTCTTGTGCCAAACACACTGTGACTGTTAAAGAAATTAACTATCTCCAAACCTAAAAAAATAAAAAATAAAAAATAAATAAAATTCCCACCCGTGAAGAATTTCATTAACATGTGTGTAACCTAGCTAGGAATTTGGCCAACCCAGATACGAAAGCCTAGATTTTTCTTCACTTTTTTTTTTTTTTAACCCCAGTTCTTCAGAGCATTGGAGCCTGCCTCTTGGGATTCGTATACCCTGAGTAGACCGAGACCTTATCAGACGCAGGGTCCCACGCCCTCTGGTCCTAAGCCTGAGCTGCATGCTGGCTCCTGAAGCAGCTGGACGAAGGGACAGAACTTCCATTCAAACCTCCCATATCGACCAATACCATTATTAAAAAAAAAAAAAAAAAAAAAGACACAGAGCAGATGTAACTCCCCCTAGAGAAAATCGCATTCAGTAATCTCAGGGAGAGTACCTTCAGAGTTGGAAAGACTATTTTGAGGAGCTACTCGGCGTGGGGTGCGGGGATGAGACCCCCAAGGGAAAGCTGGAATGATGAGAGAGAGTCAGGGGTTACCCTTCTGAGAAAAGTGGGTCTGGTCTTAGGAGGACAAAGCTTTTGTTTTCAGGATTGTCGTTTCTCAGAACTACAGGAAAAGGGGAGAATTGTCTTTCCCACTCTTTACCCCAACATACGGCAGTTAAGTAATTAAGCTCCTGACTCATCAGGCTGGACTACTTTCGGGCCTTACTACTGGGTTATGGGATGGCTTTAGAAAGTTAGCGAATCTTTTGAAACTCAGTCTTAGCAGCAGGAAAGGAGACTTGGAATAAATACTATCTGCTCAGGGGACCGTCTGTGACGATTCAGTGAGAGAATGCATTCACAATGGCTGATGCAATGCTTGATCACCTAGCCGGAACTCGATGAATTTTAACTTTTATCATCGTAATTACTACGTTAGTATAGATTCAGACTTTTATCTCACACCCAATAGCCACACTTGACTTGATCTATCATACCCTGCACCTATATTTTCTTCTAGTTTTAGTACTTTATTTTTTTTCTGAGCAGTAATATTTTATTTTCTCATAAGGATTTCAGTTTATTCTAGTTATTATTTCACACACTTCCCCTCCCCAGCCAGAACATAAACACTAGGTGGACAGGTCTGTTTTGCTGGAATGAGAGAAACAGGCTTGGCACACATTGAATGCTCCATAAATCTGTAATTTGATAGATATTAATATGAACGACTATGTGGGTCCAAATAGTGATAGGAAGCGACTCCATGCTGCGTGTCAGAGGCCGTCCTTCCACAGGGGTCATTTCTCATACAGCAGGGAACAGAGTGAGTGGCGGCTGCTTGATTACTGACTGAAAACTGATTAATGAATTATGACTGCTTACCACAACACAGAGGTGAGTAAGTACAGGCGAAGAGGGCCCAGTTGATTAGCAGAGTGATTTAACTGTTAGAAAGTGGGATTTAGGACGAGAGGCTGAGGGAATTGGGGTAATTCGGCTTGGAAAAAGAGTATGGGAAGATGTTACGTGGGAGGGGAAGGCCAGCTGTTCTCCGTTTTTAAATGTAGGAGGTGATGTGTTGCATTCACCAGGAGACTGAGAATTTGTAAACATGCGTTTATGTTGTGACTTTGGAGAACTCTCAAATTTAAATTATACCAGAAAGTTATAGTTGAAAAAAATCACAGTGAAAATAGCTATCATTAGGTATTAGGAAATGCATATGTGGGTTTAACTTAAAACTAAAATTAGTCAAAACACAAAATATACAAATAGTCCTAAATACCTTAATTGTATATATAACCCTCATTTAATAAGTTTGTTGTAAACTGATTATTTCCAAGATAATTATTTTATATTACTAACATTTAATTCAGATATCATTTTCACGGGGTTTTCCCAAAAAAACTAATCTAGAACTGTATGGGTAAGAAAAATATGCAAAATAAATATCATTAAGTTTTACATAATCTTGATTCAGTAAAGAATGTACCAGGATTTGATGATTTGGAATAACTGTTTTGAAAGTTATCTCATTTTATGTAATTTACTTTATAAAATACATCAACTGTATCGCATTATGAATACAGTAAAACAAATTACAACTTTAAATGTACCTTTTATGTATCTCTAAGCAAATGATTTGCAATTTAGAAAATAATATTTATATGAACAATTCTAAAGCTATATATTTAATAAATATTTTAGAGTTGAACAGACCTATATATACTAGAAACATATGTTCTAATTTTGCTCAAAAGATGAATGTTTGCCTGCCATTTCATTCACAGGACTTTCTTTTCTCACTGATGATTTTGAGTTTGCCTATAGAATGAAATCACATTTTGTTAAATATTTTCTGAAAACAGTCCCATATAGTATGTACTGAAATATAAACACTACATGTATATCATTTCTATTTCTCACAACAATCCTTAAAGTAAACACGAAAGCAATGATTTTCTAGATAAGAAACTTGTCATAGATGATAATACTGGTGGGTGGCATTGTTGGCAGGCATTCTGCCTAAAAATGTATATTTCTAGAACATATGCCTACCACTTTCCAATGTGTTTATGAAAAATATTAACTACACATAAGATTAACAGTAACCTAGAAAACTGTAAGTAATAGAATCTATAAACCTGGGATTCGAATTTTAGCAAAATATTTACAGCTGGTATAAGCATAGTGGTTAAGACTGTGAGCTTTGAAATTAGATGGCTTGGGTTCAAATACTGGTTTCCAAATATCTGCTATCTCTAAACTAGCTTCTCTTTCTCCTCTGTAAGATGGATTTGATGAGAGTATTACCTAAAGCGGTTTTAAGGATGAAGTGAGATCCTGAATGTAAAACACATTATCGAAGTGTCACGTATACTGAAGATGCTTAATAGTTGCTTTTGGAGATGTTAAATTGCACATCTTATGTAGACACAGAAAGCCCAGACTTCATCCTTACGTGGCAAAACAATGAAATTCTGATTTCCACACTAGTAGGTGTGCCTTTACTATCTCAACTTACTACGTCCTTTCCTTGCCATTCTCATACTTTCGGCCCAGCTTTGCTGCTGGAGTGGAATGCAGCAAGAAGGTTGCAGAATCTTGCATCTTTGCTTAATTTGGTATGCTAACGCTCCTGGAGGGGGCTGCTCTTTAAGACTACATTTTCAGGGATGCATATCTTTTAAAGTAAGTTGTTTACAATTCTAGTGAACTATGGTTAAAATTCAAGTACACTGTCATTCCACAGCCTCAGGTTGCATAGCTTCAGAGTCCTCGAAAAAAATGCTGTTTTTCTCTTCATAGCTGCTTAGATGGTCTTAACAGATACATGAGCACCATCTTTTGGTAAAAATGAGTCATGAATTTATTTTTTCCCATAATGGCTGTCTCTCAACTACTTACTTACTGTCTTTTATGTGACCATTCTAAAATTGACCCAAATGTAGATAAAATTGAAACAGTTATGGTGTCATTTTTTTAACCTTGAAAGAATGAACCTCACAAAATAAAGAGCAAAGATGTAGTTTAATAGTGTATTTTTGGATCCAGAACCCTCTTACCTTTCTGCTCATAATACACACATATCCAAAAATGTAGGCTTCATGTCAGAGCACTAACTTAATAAGACTAACAAGCCAGGAGAGAGATAATGAGGGCCTAAACCAATGCAAATTTAGTTAAAGTAGAAAGTTAAGATTTTAGACACGTAATTAAGAGAGATTGGCCATCAGTTGAATTGTGAGATGTAAAGAAGAGAAAATTCAAGAACGACTTCCTAACGTTTTGCCTGGTACTACGTGAAGACAGATCATCTAGGCACCAAGACAAAGAATAAAGCAGAGGAGCATTCTTTCACATGAGAGTGTTCACTTTTGCTTTGGCGTGTAGAGCTTTTGAGTAGAGCTGGCTAACAGAGCTCCGCGTAAGACCAGACAAGTGATGTGCCATGCCACTGAAGAGGAAGGAGTTACCCCTCCACGTCAGAAGTACAATGCGGGGCGACTCCACCGCCCGATCACCTCTCCAGGCAGAGAGAGTAGAGGGTGCACCCACCCTCCGGAAGCTCCACCCCATGTGACATTCCCTCACGCACCGCCACCTAAAAGTTAGTCAGCTGTACGGTGGCCGATTCACCCAGGTTTGCTGGGGGTTTCCCAGTCTTTTTCGTGAAAGTCTCAGAACCCAGAAAAACCATTCGAACCCAGGGAAATCAGGATGGTCGGTCACCATGGTCACATGATCACATCTCAATGCAAGAGAGGCTAGAATGAGTAGTTTTTAATTTGTTGAACAGTAAACTTAGTTTAAAAAGGGTTTGTTACTGAAAAGGAAGAGAAAATGGACATGCAACTAGCACACAAGAACATAATGCGTGCGGGTAAGGAACTAACGGTGTCTTCTGTAATGGCCAGAGATCAAGATTGGGGGCTCATCAATACTTTTAAGATAAACAAAGAAAGAAAGTCATTATGAAGACTGAAAGGGGGCCATGTAAAATGGAGAAAAACAACAGCAAGTCCAAGAGACTGGAAGAAGAAAGCAAAATTCAAGAGGAAGTTTTCACCATATACTCATATGCTAAAGATAAAGCCTGAAAAGCATCTCTCTGTAACAAAGCCACGGGATTAGGGTGGGGGTACTTTGGGGATCAAGGGGGAAAAGCAGGCTACCGCAGACTGGGGAGAAGCCTGGTGGAGGAGGGCCAGGGCTAATGAAAACGAACCTCGCATCAGAACTTCTCCAACATCAGCACCGATGCCATGCTGACCCTAAGGACAAGTACGCCTCACTTTTTCCCCAGCTTCATGACTGACGGATCACATTGTGTGAGTTCGAGGTGTACAACATGGTGACCTGACACACTTGATTCCCAGGATAAGGTTAGTTAGCACGTCCACTACCTGACAGCTACAATGTTTGTGCATGTTTGTGGTGAGAAATTTAAGATCTACTCTCTTAGCAACTTTCAAATATGCACTTAGTACAGTGTCATTAACAGTTGCTATGCTGTACATGACATTCCCAAAACCTGTTCACCTTATAACTGGAACTTTCTACCTTCTGACCACTGTCACCTAAGGGGCTATGATGTCACACCTGTTAGGATGGCTGTCATCAGGAAGACAGGGGATGATGAATACTGGTGAGGACATGGAGAAAAGGGGACCCTGGTACACTGCTGGCAGGGAGGTACACTGGTGCAGCCACTATGGAAAACGGTGTGGAGGGTCCCCCTGGACTAAAACCAGATCTTCCGTATGATCCAGCAATCCCACTTCCGGGGATTTATCTGAAGGAAATGAAACCAGGATCCTAAAGAGAGACCTACAGCCCCGTGTCCACTGCGGCGTCTGAGACACGGAAATAGGCAGGTGTGCCACGTGGATCGCAGACATGAGTGCTCTGACGCTCTCTCACGACACACATTTGCTTTGCCACCGAAAACTTATTTCCTCTGAGACAGAGCTTCGCATGATTCAGGCGCTCTGTCCTGGCTGCATGTTTCTTCCTGGCAACCTCACAAGGTGCTTTATCTGTGCTGCGGGAGGCACTGCCCCCCCGCCCCGTCAACATCTGCTCGATGGGAAAGAAAGGTTCCGGGGCGTCGTCTGCAAGCTCTCCTGTCTCTGATCCCAAGACTCTTGACGTGCTGTAAAGCGGAGGAGGTTATGTTTTCCGCTGGCAAATAAGACATAGCCTCACTGTAAAAACAGGACCCCCGACCTCCTATTTATTCCAGCTTGCTCACTCGATTACTTCAGCACGCAATGTTTATCATATCGGGACTTGAAGTCCACCGACCACCCCTCTGCTTTCTCTTTATGAAATGGGTCCCACTACCTTTATTTCTTTTCTTGTCCCAGCTGAGAGTTCATGGCCCATCGCATCAACCAAGGTGTTTCAGTGCCCTGATTTCCTCTGTCCTCCTTCGCCTGGTAAATCGCAGCCTTGGTAAATCCAGCTGCCAGCTTGTTCGTCTCAGCAGCCCAGCCCCTGAGCACAGCTGAAGAAATCCTCACAAAACTCTTGGTCAGCTCTCTTGTCTGTCCTTCAGAGAAAGCCGCTCGGCTCGCAAAAATCAGGCCACTTTCTTAACTAGCCTTTTAAACTCAGCAATCTCATCTTCCACCTCATGGACCGAAGAGAAGCCATCAAGTAGGGACATCCATAACCCCAACAGAGCTGCCAAAACCTCCTCTATAACAGAGGAGGTGGCTCTCCTATGTCCCCATGGGGACGCAAGACTCATAAAGGGCTGAGCCTTAAGAATAAAATCAACTCAAAAGGGACCTGAGTGGACTGAAGATGATCTATTCTATCTTCTTGATAAGAAAGAAAGAAAAGAAAGAAAAGAAAGAAAGAAAAGAAAGAAAAGAAAGAAAAGAAAGGAAAGAAAGGAAAGAAAAGAAAGAAAAGAAAGAAAAGAAAGAAAAGAAAGAAAAGAAAGAAAAGAAAGAAAAGAAAGAAAAGAAAGAAAAGAAAGAAAAGAAAGAAAAGAAAGAAAAGAAAGAAAAGAAAGAAAAGAAAAGAAAGAAAAGAAAGAAAAGAAAGAAAAGAAAGAAAAGAAAGAAAAGAAAGAAAAGAAAGAAAAGAAAGAAAAGAAAAGAAAGAAAGAAAGAAAGAAAGAAAGAAAGAAAGAAAGAAAGAAAGAAAGAAAGAAAGAAAGAAAAGAAAAGAAATAAAAATCCAATCCTCTCCAGGGTAGAACGTTACCTGAAAATTCAAAAACTGTCAACATACCATGTCTGCCATTTAATGAAAAGTTGACAAGCACACAAAGAAGTAGGCTCAATGATCACAAATTGGGAAAATAAACACATGAAATACACAGAGCCACAGGTAGTCCAGATATCGAAGGTGTCAGACATGGATGGACTTTCAAGTAACTGTACAATATGTTAAAACGAACGGATTATAAAACACTACTTAATATGTTCTGGAAAAACAATAAAATAGAAATCACACAACTAAAAATAGCTCAATGAAATAGCAGAAAGCATACGGGGCTTGCAAACTGGTTGAAAAATGTGATAGAAAGAGATCAAAGCACAAAGAGATGAGGGTAGAAAATACTAAAAAGAGTTTAAGAAGCACAGGGGCAGGGTGAATCAGTATATGCGTATATGCGTATCAGTGGAAGTTCTAGAAGGGGAAAAAATTGGAGAAAAGCAACATCATCATAAACTACCTGAAAATTTTATAAAACTGATTTTTAAAAAGATCTAGCCTGATTTAAGAAGTTACATGAACCTGAAAGCAGGATAATAATCAGAAAGCCATACTTTTAAAAGAAAAAATAAATCAGCAAACGTTGGAGCAGATGGCACAAGGAGCACACCCAAGGCCAACGTGCATTTCATCACGGCCCGTGTGGTCGGCCACGCTTATGCCCCACAGCCTGTCCCCCCACTGTCCCTCCACTGTCCACCTCCCCTGAGACCTGTCGCTCTGTATTCTCACAACAAATCCAAACCCCCCTGCCCTTAGTCGGACCTATGTGCTGCTTATTCCATGTAATACGCTGCCCCACTTCTGTTACTGACAGCTCATGATTTAGGGTCGACCCTTGAAGACACAAACTGTTTAGAACTTTAGAACTCTGCCTAGTCTCTTACTGTCCTACCACGCTAGTCAATTTCTTCCAAGCACTTCCACTACTTCCACTATTTAATATCAGCTCCTCTGTTCACGTGTTTTTTGTTTTTTTTTTTTGTTTTTCTTTATTGAGTGTCTCCTCAAAGAGCATCTAAACCCCAAGATGGCATCTTTGTTGTTCACAACTATATCTCAGGGTGTAAAACAATGCCTGGCATATGATATATGCTCAATATCTGATGGATAAATGAACAAATATATATAAGCCTTACTAAACCCTGACTTCATGATCTAAAACATATAATTATCTTTAGATATTTAGATGAATCCATACAGCCTTAGAACTTCATACCTTCATCATCTATTCTGTTATTTCGTTTTATGTTCTTATACTTGAAATTAAAAGTGTAATTATTTGCTTCTTCATGAGTCTAAAAAGCTCCTTGAAAAATTATTATTTTTGTATGTGCTAATGTACATACAGCATTTTATTGAACATTATTCATTGCTGTATAGATTAGATGATGATGAATTCAACATAATAGATTAAAAGTGAAAATGTGGCAACACATTTATAAATTTTAAATTAAGAAAAGTAGTAATTTCAGAAAAGAGGTCTAACTCTAACCATTTGGGACACATCATTGCATTCTTTTGAGGAACTATTCTCTTTCGAATGGTTTTAATGGTCATTTTCAGTTTATGTTTCTTCTGTCTTTTCTATCTTCTTACTAAAAACACATGGAACTTGATAAGCTGGTGATTGCTAGTGTCTAACTGCCTTTGAATCGCTTGTGTTTGGTCCATCTCCAAAACTGCCAGTTGTTCTGTCTAAATCATAAAAGAAAGATTGTGGTGTTTGGCATCCTCTCCTCTCCTTAAACCCTCGCAAACCTATCAACCCCTTGAGACTTACTCAAATGCTTATGCTCCCTAAAGTCTTCTCTGGCTGACTTGATCCAGATTGATCTTCTCCCAATACATCTTATGGATACCTCTTAGTCCTTGGCATATTGTACGTTTTCTGTAAGTACTCACTGAGTAAATTATATATATATATATAGTTATATAGTTATATATAACTATATAACTATATATATATATAGTTATATAGTTATATATAACTATATATATAACTATATATATATATATATATATATATATATATATATATATAGTTTACTAGTCAATTTCTTCCAAGCTCTTCCACTATTTAATATCAGCTCCTCTGTTCACTTGTTATCAGACATGGATGGACTTAAAATAACTATATAATATGTTAAAACAGAGTAAGAAATAATATACTCTAAATCTTTTAGAAGACCAATATGTCTCAAGCATTTAAAAGAGAAAAATGCAGAATCCATAAATAATAGAGGAATGCAAAGGATGAGACAGATGCATAAAACAAATTGAAGAAAAAAATAAAAGGATTCAGGGTACAAAAAGATGATCAGAGGAAACACCACTTTTAAAAAGGCACTTAAAAATAAGAGCACTTCCTGTGATTTTAAAAAGAAAAGTGGATCGTTTGTCAGAAGCAAAGATGATTTAACTTGGTTTCAACAACACGGGAAGGATTAAAGAACAACATCACTCTCCTCGGGTACAAAGGTACCACGAAACACTGAATAAAAAGAGAACTGAGATGTGAAATACAAGAGAGTTCAAAACACAGAGGGAAAAGTAAATGAAAAAGGTAAAGAAAACCAAGTAAAGGCAAAAACAAATCATTTACTGAAGGGCAAGACAGAAAATAAGGACAATTGTGTAAAGGAAGAAAACATCCCTATCCCTCAAGAATAAAAGCGGACTTTCATGAAGAGAGACAAAAAGTAAGTGTCTTAAATCTGGTGAACTACCTGGGACAAAAGAACATTATTGACATAGACAGGGTAGAGGTTGAAAGCAAGTAAGGTAGCTGAGATACAAAAAGGGGATTAAAGATAACCTTGGAGTGTATTAGAAGTTTAACTTGAACAAAAATAGATGAGACACAAAGAGGAAAACTCGTCTGTAGGGAAAAATGCAGTGCTTGTAGTGCACACAATGAGAAAGCTTCGTTACTGTGAGGCACACATCAAAGAAAATGGAGTGACTCTGGGAGTCAGCATCGATCACAGGACAGGTAATGTAGACAAGGCAGGAACCTGAACCTGCCTAAGAGTCAGTGAGAGGGATCACGATGCAATGGATTCAGAGAAGTGACGATGACACACACACACATGGCCTAGGCAGAGGAAAGAAAAGGTGACCCAGGTAAGACTGAAACAAAACACAGCCCAAGATCTGTAAGAAGACAAAAGAATGTTCCAGGGTTATGAGGGAAGAGGAAGCATGAGAAAGCAGTGCAAAAGGAGTTTAAGAAAAAGCATCCTATGACATCGAGGGAGAGAAAGAAGAGCTTTAAGTGAAAAAAAACGAAGCCATATAGAATGCAAAGAGTCTTCATTGGATTACCATAGCAGAGAGTCAGGATGTCTTCAAATTTCTGATGGTGACAATGGCCCTCTGTAACTTAGGCATTAGAAGGCAAAACGGGTGAAGAAGGAAGGGGGGAACCCCCATTCAAATGCCAAGGGCTTGATGGCCTACTTGTTTAAGGGAAAAGTACACCCTGCCAGGAATCAAATGAAGAAAGCTGAGTTAAATTAAATAAGCAAAATAAATAAATTAACAAAGGGGGAAGAAAAGTGAAACTGTGGACATCTGAAAAAGTATTCTGTGCACATATGTATTCTACAAAATCCATTTCAGATCTGTAAAGAATAACAGATTATAGAAAAAATGCAGTTTGGATTATTTTTTGGAAAAAACAAAACTTTCCCTACATCATATCATATACCCAAGTCCTTCCAAGTGTGGAAATGTTTAATTATAAAGAGTAAAATGCAATTAAAAGAAAATATACTGAATGTTTATCTGTTTTCAGGCACAGAATGACCTTTTTAAGAACATATTGACAAGCACATCATAAATTGAGTAGATAAAGCGTTTGAAGCCAAAAATCACCAAGAAAACAAATATAATTGAAAATTGTCTTAATTTAAAAAAAAAATTTAAAAGTCATTATGAAGAACTTTATAACAAACTAGGAAAACTATTGATAACCTATATGAAAAAGAATGACGGATTTTAAGGTAGAGAGGTCTCTCCAGAATAAATGAGAAAAAAAATATCTTAATCAATGAGAACAAGCAGTTCACAAAAGGAAATATAAATAGCCTAGAACCCGTTTAAAAAAATTTAATCCCAATATTATTTCAGAAAATATTAAGTTTCAAAATAATATAACTTGTTATTCCTACCAACTTGGAAAAGCAAAAATAAAGTAAAACTCCATAATATCAATATTTCACAGAAATGGCACTCACATATACCCCTGAGTCACACATAAATGGATGTAGTTATCTGGAAAACAATTTGGTAACACATATCATAGCCTCATAATTCAATTGAAGTCAAGAGAGGAATTTATCTAGAGTAAAAAAACAGGAATATGAGACAAAAATTCTTCAGTGAGGCTAACTGTAGAATGGTAAAAGAAAAACACTGGAAACTAATATTTAATAATCTAATCTGATGAAACAAATTGCTCAATATTCATAGAATAAAATATTCTCTAGGTATTAAAAATGATGTAGTGGAAAATATATAATGACATGTAATACAGTTCACAGTCTCTACATGGATGAAAATATAAATAGCGGTCATCCTGAATAGTTGGCTATAAACAACTTTTTATTTTATTTTTCTTATTTATAATCTAAATATTTAATCCAATAAATTTAATTTTAGTAACATGGCAAACAATGTAAAAATGTTATAGTAAAAGACAATTTAATACCAAGAAAAATTAGTTTAGAAGACAGGACAGATATATTTATGAAAAGAAAGACTATAAACATACAGATATATTTCTGATCACTATTCCTTGTTGCAGCTCTCAATAATATAAAATGCACTTTGTTTCTTAATTCAGTTATTTCCTGTCTCCCTATCTAAGGGGTAAGATTTTTTTAAAGGCAGGAGTTTTTTTTTTTTTTTTCACTTTTATATTAGCAGATTTCAATATATGCATTCTATAAACATGTGAAGAATGAATGAATATTAAAAATAGAAATGACATACTAGTTTAGTCTTCAAATAGAAAAAGACTGGAGGTTTCATGCCCTAAAGAACAAAGGATAATTGCAGAGGACAGAAAGAGGATGACTTACCTGTGTATAGTTGTCTTAGTTAGCTGAAAACCAAATAAACGGACAAAAGTTGACATGGGAGCAAGGTTCCATAAAGACTTAGTATTTAAGAAGACAAAACATTCATTCCCTTTATAGCACTAGAGGGGATGATGACAACTGTTTAGAGATATTCTGTCCCAGGGGATAAAAGGTACCACGTTCCCAGGCACAACGATGACAAGCGTAAGCTCTCTGGTAGAAGACAGCACCGGAGACAGAAAAGTTAATGAACACAGTTTATATTTTATAATTCTGATAGAGACAATGATGGATAACACACATTACAAAAGATGAGAAGTGCACTCCTTGGTCATCTAAGGAAAATTTCTAAGCGAGACGCTGAGAAGACCAATGAAATCGGCTGAACTTGCGAGGGAGCCTACCTGTCCAGCATCGCTGCTCCTCGGAGGGGTGAGCGAAGCTCATCAGGGGCTCTGAAGGGCCAGGTCATGGCGGAACACAGCGGGGGAAGGGAACTCAGCTCTGCTAATCAGAGGCACTCCAAGAAGAAGTCAGAATAACAAGTTTACGATAAGAAATAACTATGCATGCATGTAAAGTACAGATTACATATAGAGCTCTGTTTCAGGTGTTCTGACAGATATGAAAACGATTGCATAAGTTCTCCCATTTCTCCAAAAGTACAGGCGTGAGGTTTCACTGCACAAACAGACAGCACGTCACACTAACGATGCTGCCTTCATTTTGATGAGTCTTGCTCTTAGCAAACTCCGAACAAGTGTTTGCTAAACGCATTCATGAATATAAATGAAAAAGGCAAATGATGATCCAAGAGTCTGTGAAAGGAAAGGCCCGACACTGCACCATTCCTGCTGGGAGGGTGGAGATTACGAGAAACACGTGCAGTGACGAAGAGTAAAATCCACACGGCAAGCATCAGAATGCGGTCAGAGAGACCAGGACCAGGATAAGTCGAAATGTTTCCGCTCGCCTAACACCAGAGAAGCAACCTGCTCCCCTAAAGCGAGAAACAGTAACAGACACTTGCAGTGAGAACAGATAACACAGCAGGGCAGCCTGTGAGGTGAAGGGTGCTCCAGGGAGGGCAGAACAGCAGTGATAAGAGAAGAAGGCAAAGGTATCATATGCCTGTGACAGGAGGGACAGAGGTCCAAAGCATCCATGGCACATCAGCGGAAAATACAGCAGACCTGGTCCCAAAGGCGGAAAGATGGCTCACTGGGGATGGCTTATGACGATCCTGTATTTCTCTGGAATGAAATACGAGGTTTCCGGGTCGCACTGGGAACAGATAAAACACGTGGGGGAGGGGAAGGACACCTGGTGGGCGTGGCAGGAGGGGTGAAGGATGCTGTGAAGGGAAGGATGCAGCCGGTAAGTGCCGTGAGCAAGAATGGCCCTCGTGGGGATGCTGAAGGAAAGGTAAATATCCCTGAGTCGCACCTGGGGAAAGGAAGATGCTTTGTGCTCACTGACAGATGCCGATGCTGTTAGGGAAGCTTCGTTATAAATGAAGCCTCGAGGAAGAAGTCAAGGATGCAAATAATGGTTATAAAGCGAAGGGACGCTGATGCACGTTGTGCATTGGTGGTGCGGGTGCAACAGGCACTGCGTTCCAGCCGAGTGTCCCAAGCACGTGGACGGAAAGATGTGAACAATAACCCCGAGGAACATAGTTTGTTTGTTTGTTTGTTTGTTTGTTTTAAATCTCTCAAAGAGAAAAGAAGAAAATCTGAACATCTGAAGGCTCTGGAATACCTTAGAAGAATGTTTGAAATAGCGGCACAACTTTGGCAGAAAACTAAAAGCACATCCAGTGTCTGGGTGGACAAAATGATACCTGTGCTAGTTACTGAGGGAAATACCCCCACACATGAACCCAAGTGAATACTGATGTTTCTTGGCTCTTCTTGGACACAGTACCCCAGAGTCATTTTTTTTTAAAGATAATACTTAAGGATTATGAATGAGGAAAAACATAACATGGATGGTACTGCATTCATGTACAAGTTTCTCCAGGGAACTTCCCGTATGGAACATGGCTGAGGGAGCATACTACTTACCCTCTCGACACGCTTAGGCATATCTGAAACACAGACACACTCACTCACCTAGGTCGTTAATAAAACTGCTTAGCAAAAGTTATACTGAGTTAGCTCTGGAGGCAGAAATATAATGCTCCCCTTGTGTCACAAAATCTTGATTTTGTGGGTCAGTCCTTGCATATATATATAAATAATATATATATATATATATATATATATATATATATATATATATATATATATATATATGCAAGAGACTATAAATGAAGAAGTCACTCTACAAACTACAGTATGCTACGGATTGCTTGCTGCTATTGCAATTCCAGGATCCATCCCGCGCAGCTGCCCTGTGGTTGCTCCTAACCGTCCCCATGAAAAATGAGCCCGTATTTCTTACATGAAAACACTGTACTGAGCTACGAAACAGGAAGTTCTGTAGAGAGGCAGGTGACTTAAGAGGTCAGGCTTGCGGGCGGACAGAACACAACTCTGCACTCGGGGTAGAAAGGACAGATAAGGTTGCCACGGAGGCGCGAACTACTATTTCTCCAGGGTTATCTGCACTGATCGGTTCCTCGGATCTGCCCATTGTCCTCCTCCTCTGCTGCTCGGGGTCATGTCCAGGCAGGAGCGAGCCTTTTGTTTTCCATCCCCCACTGCATGTTTTTCTTCAGAACTCGCCTTGCTGACTTCTGTGCTGCTATCGTCAAATGCATCCTTCATAGTGACCAGAACATCCTCTCTGACCAACTCCCCTGCCTATCTCCCTTTAATGGTTTCTCCTCACATACAGATGAAAAGTCTACTCTCTTACCCCAAAGGATGAGCAAAATCTTCCATGACCTTCACCCACCAGCCCTTCCACCCTCAGCTCTCCCAGCTCACCCACATCTGCCTGCCCGGAGAATGTTCCAGCAATGCTGAATTCCTTGTGGGCCAGCACAGGCCTTGCTGCTCCATTCCTCGGGACTTCTCACGTGCCATGCTCTCTATCAGAAATCTCTTCCTCGTCCCTGTGATGACCATTCGCTGTACCAGCGCTGCTTAGTGTCCCGTGCCTCTGCGAAGCACCTCCTCATATCTTTAGGGTCAAGCATTCTCTCCTCTGTCCACACGTACGTGCTTTTGCCACTGTGCCTCTCACACTGGAATTTAATGGTTGGTTTCAGCATCTGCTTTCCCTTCTGGATTGTGATTGTCTTGAGAGCAAAGACTATTTTTTTCTTTTTTTATGAATCTTTCTAATCTCAACATTTTATAAAATGCTACATGTGTACCCAGCTCACAATATTTGTTTTTACATCTCTACAGCACAGATTAATTGGATACACATAATCTAGGGGTGCACTAAAATACAAAGGAAGAAAAATCATACAGAGAACAGATAGTAAAAGAAAAATTAGAGAATTTAATGTGTTCTGAGATTTTTTAAAATAAAAAATGTAATAATTACCTATTAAACAAGAATAGTGTGTCAAAAGGATAACCCATTTATGTTTTGACTACTAGTCAAAAGGTATCTAAAAATTATGCCTCCAAAACATGACGACTGTGTGTGAGAAAATGATAGCTAAATACATTTGCCTTCAGTTAAATATACTATCTCTGTACTATGGAAAAAGAAAGAGATATACTGCCAAGATAATAGAGAATAGCAAAGTGATTGCTGACTGAACGGGAGAAAATAATGCATTCTGCCTGCTGTTCCAAAGGAAAAAGAGGTTTTATAAGGCAGCAGAAGAAATGAAATGCTTAGAAACTCTTAACCACACAGGGTAAGTACAACAGCCTCAAGTTGTAAGGAAGGGCCCCAAACCGTAGACATAACATAAAACATGAAACTGATGAATAATAGATTGAAATGATGATAAATTTTACTTATCAAGAGAAGAGAAACATCAGATAATTAATCTGTTGTGTGAGGGGAAAAGACCATTGTCTGCTTTGAGACAAGAAAAAGTAGTGATGGTTTCATCCACGGAAAACAGAAAAGATTTTCTGAACTTGACTGGGCTCAACAGAGAATCCCACACTACGTTAAAAAAAAAAAAAAATAGAAGAATTTGCCTCTGAGGCCAGAACACTAACACTGGTAACACCACAGAAAGGCCTCCTGGAGGGAAGGGGCCCTTCTGGGGTACCAAAGGAAGGATGGTCGGGAAGAAAGAACCAGCCGCCTACAAGGAAAGTGATGCTCGAGAGAGAAATGAGGAGCAGGGAGTGCTGGCCCTCATTCAAAAAACAAGAGCCCAGGGTGCTAACGACGTTTGAAAGAAGGCAAAGTATGCCGTATATAAAACAAAGAAAACACTCGATGTGTAAAAAGAAACTCTTTGATCTTTAGGCACTACATGAGAAATCCAACGATAAAGATGAGAAAATCTGATGCACCCAACACATAAAAAGAAGAAAGGAAACTCCTCTCTTCCAGGCTGTCTACTGGGAAGGAGGAAAGATGCATTTTTGTTAGGCTTAGAAAACTCAATGCTTTTCTGAGAAAAAAAAAAAAGAGCATGTACAAAAGGTGAAAATACAAGTAGATTAAGTAATCAAAGAGCATAAAGGAAACTTTACTATGACAGTTAATAGTGTAAAACAGGAACTAACTAAATGTGTATAGAAAGAGACCTAGAGAGTCTGATCTAAATGCAAGAATCCTCAGCATCAGGTTTCTTTACTAGGGATGGGAAATGAGACAAGGATTCCGGACCAAGGCATGACAGCCAGAGAAACAGAAAAAGAGAACAGTCTATGGCCATGCCACCTTAAATGTGCCGGATCCTATCTGATCTCGGAAGCTAAGCAGGGTCGGCCCTGGTTATTACTTAGATGGGAGATGACCTAGGAAGACCAGGTGCTGTAGGCGTAAAAAATAAAAAAAAATAAGGGATTGTAAGATGACAAAGTCCTTGCAATCTGTGAGGTCAACCAAGGGTTGTCTCGCCTAAAAAAAAATAATTTCCTATTATTTAGGATTGATCATAAAAGCCATAATGTCCACCACAGTTTCTTTATTTAGCGGCAGGGAGAAAGTTTTCCCACTGAATACAACATAAAGAGTGAGACCAAAGTAATGTTGCATTTAAATTGTACCTCAAAACCTGAGTACATTAAATATATGAGTTAAATATATTTGTTATCAGTATGTGTATTCATGGAGATGTACGTGTATATGTGCTTCCAAAGCATGTGCCCACTGCTTAATCTCTGAAAAGGCCAACACTCAGTGCCATAGAACATAAAACTAAGCACGAGATACTGTAACTTTAAGGCACTTATGATCGAACTGGACAGTCAAAGCAAACATGAAAAATGGAACACGAACAAAATGTTTAAATAACTGTGTAATAAAGCAATGGAAGAAATATCACAATTCCCTCTAATAATTATTACCAAATAACGAAAGCAGCATAGGATGGACAGATATAAAGCACAATTTCTGGATAGCCTAGAAGGATTGTACAGGGATAAAAGACAAGTTAGCTGGTCCCAGAAGAAAAGTGGTATTGAATCATATGAAAAATAAAGGAGCACGGATTACAGATTCTGAGTATTGAAACAATGAAAATACAGCTCAAATAGATAAAGGGTTATACTCTAGGTAACATTAAGAGAAAGAAGAAAACAAATAACTTAATAAATAAACTTCCCTAGACTGCCAGCCAACCTGGAAAATCCATCACGGACTGTTGTGGTGTAAAACCTAAAATTAAGGCTCGATATCATATGTTGCTTTGACATCTGGCAAATTTGACGGGCCTTGAATGGCCTGACTTCAGGTCCCCCTCCCTACTTTGCTCATGTGCATAAGCTCCTTAGCCTAATGGGGCTCCCAGAGGGACCAGGCACAGTCCCTGCTTACCCCTGAGCAAGGGGTCTCAGTTCCCTGGAGGTTCACAGAATTATTCAAATAAGGCAATCACATCCTCTCACTGGAAACAGGAGACACCTGATCCTCTGATACTGTGAAGCTTGCCTCCCACAGCCCCTGGCTGTTCATTGTTCACTAGTGTACCCCAACCTTTCTATTTATTACACTACAGTGAGGATCAATTAAATGAGGATTAATATATGAAAGAACACATCATCACATTTATCACAAAGTAGGCATTAAACAAATCCTCCCTCCTTCTCCCCTTGTTCTTCTAATCTTCACTAAACAAACTTACACACATACTCTTTTTTTCTCCTTTCTGTCATGAGATTACTTACAGTAAATGGTAGTTTCCAGAGAATAATATTGAGGCAAAGAGTAGAATGGCTATGAGGGAAAATTCTTTTGGTGTGGGTAGGAACCGAAAATCTCTATCTAATGTGGAAAGATAATAATATCCCAATTTCCCCCACTAATCTCCATCAGCACCCCACCCAAAAGTACAAAGCTAAATTTGCATCCACTGTCCCGACACAAAATTCAGCATGTCAAAGTAAAATGAAAGCTCACTGATGACACTTATAACAGTAACATAACAGAAACTTTTATTTGGACAAAACTGAAAAATAACATTCGCAAAATAAGTACTCAGTCCTGAAGAAAATATTAAGTGTGGATGCCCCAAGGACATAAAAATGTCAAATGGAGTGCATGCCGAAAAGAGATGTCCCTCCCTAAACACATGAAAGGGAAAGACTGTCATCTACCAGACACAGAGAAAGGAACAGACATCCTGCAGGGCTACAGAGAAGAGTACACTCCTGGAACAAACGGTAATAAAAAATGAGCTACTTGCATACAAAAGAGGGGCATGACTGACCCACATGTCATAAAAGATGACACACTTGAGATGCTGTAAGGGAAAAGATGACTTATCAGAGAAGTGAGTAGGTAAAATAGGGAATGTTTTACCATTACTGAGATAGATGTTGCCTTGTGAATAGCTCTTCTGAGTCCACTCACCATGCTTCTCTTGCCCCTTTCATGTTGCAGTGGGTAGGGTGGGTGGGGGAGGATTATAAGGAGGCCTCTGAGACCCTCCAATCCTACCAGTGTCCCCTTTGTTCGTACCGAATGCATTTAATAATTCAACAAAACATGTTTTCCAAATCTGTGAAGAATAGCCGTATAATCGTTATTGCAAGCAGCAATAAATAAAGCTAGAAATATGAAAGTCTCTGAACAAATACAAACTCAACGAATACAAACAAAAGAATTTTCCAATAAATGGTACTGTGAAAGCCTAGCCATCTGGCTTTAAGACATATGTCTTCGTTCATAGAATGCAAATAATGTTCACTGCAAATAAATTCATCTTCGTAACTCTATTCTTACAAGGAGTTTGCACTCAGATCTACTGTGAAGGGAGAACCAAAAAAGTCCATGAAATACTACTAATTATGGTTCGGAGGTTCCCTGAAACCTTAAAAACGCAAGCCCAAATTATTTCCCAAAATTATTTTATTAATCTACAAGATAATAAATGTCTGTCAGATAAAATGCTTCAAATTCAAAGCTGGAGAGAAACTGCCACCGATCTTAAGGTTTTTAGAGCCTTCCCTGTGCCCTTAATGAAGAAGCTATTGCTTGAAAAATCCTAAAACCCTCCCTTTACCTCAGGGTGGAAGAGTGCCCCTCAGGTAAAGGGAGGGTTTTAATCCTGTCTGGGCCTCAGTAATCTGTGATTGCCAGCAAGTTACCAAACATTTTGATACCTTGATTTCATCTTCTGTAACATCAGGATCACAATAGTACATACATCATAGGGTTTTCATGAGCATTAAATGAACTAAAATCTATAAAGTGCTTAGGATAACACTCAGTACATATATATTTACTATTAGTATTACTATCATATGATCTATTATAACTGTGCCCTCAGCCTATGGCCTCAATAGAGCCAAAACCTGGACAAATAAGATGTTCATTTTAAAAAAAAAAAATCAAAGTGTCAAGATACTGTGTTTTTCCTATCAAATAAGCAAGAGTTAAAGAACAATAAAAATACTTAATACTGTTAAAGGAATAGTTGAATCAGCATTTCTCATTCTGCTGGTGCATAGCTAAATTAGTACAAGCACTTTAGCTCTTAATAAATTATTTTGCCATACTTTCATGAAGAAGGATGGAAGAAAATATATCAAGCGAAAACAGTGGCTACTGCTCCGTAGCATGCACTACATAAGCATAACGTTGCTCATACAGAAATGATCCTATGCAAATACCTATAGCACAAGGTACAAATGCAGAGATGTAAGATATACAGGAAACACGCTCTCAGGGTTTAGAGTTGGAAAAGTTGCTTCGCACTGAAAATAACTGCGTCAGGGTTCAGTAGTTCTGACACTGGTGCAAGCTGAAATTTAGAGTGTCAGAACGACTGTGGGGGAAACATTTGGTAATATGAGAAAAGCCACACGCATAGGCCTGTATTGTATATTAGGAAACTACGTTAGCAAGCCATGTAGTTTGTCTACAGCGTGATACGAATGGGCATGTTCTGTGATGTCCCAAGCCATAGCGGGACAATCACATGCACAGAGTCACGTTCATTGCGGAATGGGGTTAAAACAACCACCACCAAAAAACGTCAACGTTCAGGCAAAGGGGCGTTTCTTTTTCTAAAGCTTTAAAAGGAGAAGATTTCAAATAAAAGAAATGCTTAGCTCTCAACATCCAGCCTGAACACGGGCCGCCAGAGTGGCTGCATCCCCTCCGAGAGCCTATGACACCTCAGGTCACCAGCGCACGTCAGCCAGCGCACCTGCCGCGGGCCTACCTGACTCCCGCTCTGCTGCTGACCTCCTGGCCAACGTCGCCACACGCTGGGTCCAATATCCAAAGACGACGTTGGAGCCTGCCGACCACAGCGACTGAGACGTACTTCACGGCTAAACTTCCCTCGAACAACACAGGTTAGAACTACGGGGCGCGAAGAGGTGATTCCCTCTTACGCGAATTTTTTTTTTTCCTATCCGCGGTTTCGCATCAGCCGATTCGACCATCCGCGGCCGGGGCCTGAGCCCCACGCGCGGTTTCGCCTCCGCAGATTCCGCACGTCGGACGCGGGCGCTGCTGCGGGCGGCATGAGGCTGCGTGGGCTGACGGCCGGGACGTGCTCAAGGTCAATGCGATGGGCAGGCCGCGGACACTTTGGGCTCGGTGGTGCCTGTCACCCATGGCTGGTCCAGGTTCAACTCGCTCGTCTCTGTAAGTAAAAAAAAAAAAAAAAAGAAAAAAGAAAAAAGAAAAGAAAAAGAAAAAAGAGAGATTTATTCATTAATTCTTGCCAGCGTATGTCGCATGCAGAAAAATTGGCGCGTTGGCGCGTCCCCCCACATTCTGGGTGCGCTGTGCAGCATTGGGAGAGGGGTGCGGTTGCTGGTTTTGTTGTAAGGATTTTTTTTTTCTTTTCAATTTTGCCCCTTAAAACTAACTCAAATGTTTTATTTCTCTCCTATCTTCTCCAAACATTTTCCGACCCCCCGCCCCCCCCGCTGCCACTTCTAAGCACATTAAAACAAAACAGCCGATCCTCCTCACGAACGCGAATACCTGAGGAGGATGGAGCTCTTTTAAATATCTAGTTCATGTGCATGATATCGGCGCGGCCCTTTTCCTGCCTGCCACGCTGGCGCTTTCTGACACATATAGGATTATGCGTTTCTTCGTGTGCTTTAGTGTCTCTGATTCTTCTGGTCTTAAGCTCTTTTTTCATACTTTTTTTTCTATTATTTTTAAGTGCAATGCTCTCTGAGTCTTTTAAGGAGCTGATGTAGGAGAAATTCTCCTGAGATTTTATGATTTCTTTAAGGAATGGCGTTTCTTTTTCTATGTGGAAGGATTTCTGTGTGGACAGGATTGTGAAACGTGAGGCATTAGATTCATCTTGAGAACAGGACTCTCTTCTGTGATGATGGTGATAATACGAACATTTATTGAGTGCTTCCTGTGAGCCAAGCTCTTTCCTTAATACTAAATGTGTATTAAGAAGTTTACTCTTTCCAACAGTTTACGCTTCACAATTTAAAAGGTAGCTACTGCTTTTCCCTCCAAGTAGTACAGGTGAGGAATTGAGGTACAGACCCAGGTAAGGTTCCTATCACAAACGGCAGGCCGGAAGTGGAGGCCGGCAGCCCGGAAGTGGTGCTCCGGCACCCACCTGTACCCACCAGGCCATCTGCCTGCCACCTGTCCCAGCCCCAGTGACTCACACACAGCCCAGCCGACAAGACACCACCACCCATGAGCACTCACTGGCTTCAGCTCCATTTCATTATAAAGTACTAAGATAAGTATAAGGGTCAGACATGAAAAATGGAAACTATGAATATTTAGCTATCATGAGAGTGGCAGAATACATGATGATTATTCTATTAAATCTTTATCTGTGGGTTTATTTGCACATTCTCTCCTTTTTTTTTTTTTTTTGCATCCACAAATAAACCTTCAAAGTATAGATGTTAAATATGAGATTCTTATCTCACAATTGTGTTTTAATAAATTATATGGTCTATTTAATTTTTTAAATATAGAAACCTACAGAATATAACATAATAAATGCCCATTTTCCATCACCCCAGACTGACTACTGTTAACATCTTTCCTTTATATTTCTTTGTTGGTAAAATAAATAAAACAATGAAGATGGAGTTGCAGGGCCTTTAGGGAACACAATTCTTTTTTCTTGGCATGATCTAGTTTTCTTTGATCTAAGAGCTGGTTCCCTGCCAGGAGTGAATTCTTTTCCAGTCAAAGATGAATCTTCCCTCATAACTCACCACCCACCGTAAGTAACATATAGAAAGAGGCATGGTGTCTCTAAAACATAATAGCCCTGCTAAAGTCAGCTAAAAAAGTTGAATTGTCTTTAAACATATTGCTTTATAATGGTTTCAATTTTCCTCATTATCCATTAGGCCAACTTAATAATAATCTATTTTCGACCTCGCAAATACTCCATCTGAAATATTATTTATAAGCCGGTATCTCCCAAAGCCACAATTCTGAGGACCTTGAAATGTTCCCATGTTTTTCTTATAAAATGTTTTTAGATTTCAAGATAGTTTCCAAAGAAATTCTCCACAGAAAGCACAAGAACAAATAAGTGTTCTTTAAGTCTCATACCAGTCAACAAAATCCTTTACTCTTACCAGCTGAATCGGTGCATCTGTGAAGAGCCTAACTTCATCTTTTCATCCCCTTTTATAAAGTCTGCTTTTGAGAAAAGATGTTTAAAGTATGTAACCTTCATGGGTTTGCCCCCTCCCTATGTTTTGTTTCCAAAAGAATGGACCACATACTGTTTTCCTCACCATTTTCTCCTGCTCTCAGCCTCTGAAAACTTTCTCCTCTGAGTGTCTAACTTCTTCACTTACAACAATACAGCAGGTCCTCCAATAACAAACATAGTTTCGCTCAATGTTGTTTCATTATAACTTTGATGAGCAAAAAAAAAAAAAAAAAAAAAAAAAAAAAAAAAAAAAAAAAAAAAAAAAAAAAAAAAAATCGACCTCCCCGGGGGGCCATTGTCTGAGAAGAATTGGCACGTTCTCCCCATACCTGGGGAGTTTTCTCTGGGTGCTCCAGTTTCCTCCTCCATCCCAAAGATGTGCTCAGAAGGTGAACTGGCATGTCTACACCACCCTCGTCTGTGAGTGTGGGTGGGTGTGAGTGACCCTGTAATGAAAGGGTGCCCTTTCCATGGCGGGTCCATATCTGTCATTGCTACTGCGGACTTGACTGGCCCACATTCTCCTTAGTGGGAATGTGAAAGTCTCATCCACTTTCAGCATGGTCCCTGTGGGGAATTACTGCTTGGCTGGATGTCAAGATGCTTAATGCTCCTGACTTGCAGTCACTGACTCGCAAGATGATATTAACAAGGATGACACACGTTATCGTAGCCTTCTGGCCTCCACAGCTTAACCTCCTCAGGTTGACAGTTTCCTACGATGGGGAACATGACACTCTCGGGGAGACCCCCTTCCAGCTGCCCCCTGTCCAGTGTCAGTATGTTCTGCAAAGAGTCTCCTGTACTCTGAATGTTGCCGATATTTTTCCAGAGACTGCCGCTCCTCTAAGGCTAAGAATCTAACCTTGAAGTCTCTGCTCACCTTCACAGAAGCCTAAGGATGTGAACAGCCAGCACTACTGTCTCCTGTGGGGCTTCTCTGTCCCCTGAGATGGGAAAACTGTTCACCCCTTAGGGTTTGTAACACACACTCATTAAATGCCAGGGGCCTGGGTTACTCGCATTTATCACCTTCTTAAAGGCTATGTCTTACATTAGCGGCGAGTCAAACCATATTTTTCACTCAATTATGTTTCCTAATGGGTAAATGCCACAGGCCCTTATCTGACTTTCCACTCAGGAGCCCTTTCTAATTTATCTCCATTTTTCTGATACCGAGAACTGCGCTAAGTTTAGTGGTCCATGCGAAATACCTTTGGAGCCCTGTGAAAGGAAATTCTCTGTAAACAACTGTGAAATACTGTTGCTGGGATTTTTATCTGTGATTCTGGAAGTGCACATCTAGTTTCATGCACCCCTTAGTACTTCGTATTTTCTGCATCAGGATACAGATTTTTTTCCCCCTGTGATATAGCATTGTTTTCCAACTTAGTATTCAATGTCAGCTGTGCCGTCCCATTTTAAAACCGATTATGCTATTCTCTAGTCTTATTAGTAATTCTGTTCTTCTCACATTGTTTTATTAAAAAGATAGAAGTGAGAAATATAAAATTTAAATCTGTATGAAAACGTAAAATAGACCACCTGGGTAATGGTTCACTTTAAATAATGTCACACTGATAGACTGGTAGGAATTTCCAGCCAAATATGTTTCTGTTCCTAATTTACACATTAAATCTGTCATTTAAAATAAGAATTCATAGGCCATGATATCTTGCCAGATATTTTGCCAGCCAAGCCAAATAATGTTCACGCTGATTGATATATTTCAAATAGATCCATAACTAAGTTCTTTTGAGAAAGAGGAGAGGAAAAAGGAGAGAGAAGAAAAGAGATGTGGAGATAACAGAATAAGGATTTAAAAATGTATACATTGTAGTACATACTGTTCCCTGAGCTTATTTTCCCAAGGATATCAGCCAGTTTTGGGAAATTGCTATCACAGTTTTGTATGTGTGATGCCAAAGCATCAGGCTTTCCAGCATTGAAGGGTCTTAATTCTAGGATGCGTTTCCTACCACGCTGTTCCCAACTGCCCCTCCTCTGTAGGGCTTGAAAGGGGCTAGATGATCTCAGAGTCTATAACCTAAATCAATTTGAAAAAAAATAAATAAAAATAAAAAAAGCAACAAATAAAATTTTTTTAAAAAAAGGAAAGAAATAAAACCCAATCAAAACCCAAAGGAAAATACTGCTTTGATTCAGCCAACCTGTGATCTAACATCCTGGTCTAGTTCGGACTGAATTTATAGCAGGAATTTACTGTCCAGAGCCTGCTGAGGTTCTGTTGATGCTTTTTTAACGTCTTGAATTTTACTAAAACATTTTCATATGTTTAAAGTGGCAAAGTTGTTAATTAGCTGTCAATAGAAAAAGTTTCAGCAGTGGAGCTCTTAGAACACAATGAATGCAGAACAGACCGATGTGAGTCTTAGGAAAGAATGATTTATGTGGAGGAGCTGGATGCATTTGTTTACTTTTCCTTAGGGTTCTAGGATGTCCCAGTCAGTAACAGAAATGTCTGTCTCAGGTCTTCCTTTCCCTTAGTTTATTTTCCATGTCAGAGAAAAAAGGTATTTTACGTTTTCCTGCTAGAACATAATCCTAACAGCTTTGTTTGCCTTGTATGTCATCTAGAATTAATCTCAAATAAAATGATTTCACTTTTTTACATGTCAGTAAATCAGAACGATTATCGTAGCAGATTAAAGTTAACTACTGACGTGTTTGCCAGCCAGAGATGGGCCGCTGTGCCCTTTCTTCACTGACTTCATAGTCTGCATCCATATCTCTGTTCTCTTAGCATCTGCAGCTTTTGTCTTTTGTATGCGTTGTACTGAAGAAAGAATTCAAATTTGAATGATCAGAATTACCACAATTTTATCAGGCAGGGATGTGCCGTGAAGGATATGGTGCCTATTGCCATGGCTGCAAAGATGAGCCCCACTCCTTTGATGCCTCCTTCTCTTGAGAGGTAGAGACAGAGATAGATAGAGATAGAGACAGAGACTGAGACAGGGATGGTGGGGCGTGGGGTGGGAAGAAGGTGGAGAGAGAGAGAGGGAGAGATGAGGGACAGGGATAGGAAGAAGAAAAGAGAGATTGAGGAAATGAAAATAATACAAGTGCTGATAGTGTCAGTTTTAGAAAGGGGATCCAATGTATGGCATAGTGAATACAGACAATAATATTGTATTATAGTCATTAAACTTTTTAAGAGACTAAACCTTAATTATTCCCACCACAAAAAGAAAAAAAAATAATGATAGAGGTACTGTCTTTTCAACGGCAATTATATTACAACATATAAATCTATCAAATCAACATGTTATATACCTTAAATTTCCACAATGTTATATGTCAAATATATTTCGATTCACAAAAAGAAAGGGGGTCACCCAAATCTCACCCCATCACCTCTCTCTCTCTCTCCCCGGCTCACCAGGCTAGAGTCCAGGGCAGCCACCCTTGTTACCCGAACCAAGACATTCTAATTATACGTACATTCTTTTCTACTTTACGATATTCCGGGAAACTCAGTTTCCCTTCCAGTAACCTCTGTTGCCTGCAGAACAAAGTTCAAGCCTTCGCCATGCCCTCAGGACCTGACTTCATCTCATCCTGGCCTCAGGTCTGTCACAGGCAGCTGCACTAAACTGTGTGTCTGTTTCTCTGAACCCCCGGGGCCTCTGCTGGCCGTCCGATTAACGCGGGCGTCACAGTGGAGGCCTTTTGCTTGCAAGTCCCTCAGGCTTTTATGTGCTTGTAAAGTACTTATAATTTCAAATTCCAATTAACTTTCATTTGTTTGAATGATTTTCCCATTTCCTCCTCTGAAAAGATAATTATTTACGGTTTCCTTTTTATGCTCCTAGTGCATGTAGTCTATATTTTATTTTGTGTTTTCTTTAGATTTAAGTCTGTTTTTTACTGTTTGTTTTTGTTTCTGTTTTACTGACCAGAGAATATGCCTTCTGAGGCCCATGTTGAAAAAGTCTGGCATGTAATGAATGGCTGCCGTATGAAGAAATATATTTTTGTTTAAATCTCAGTTACTCAAAGTTGAAGGAAGTTATACATGATGGCTAATAAAAATACGTTTAATATTTATTCACCATTATAGGCTGGTCATGGGACAAATTATAAAGAAGATAAACTTTTATAGCATTTATTCCCTTCAAGTTAAAATCCCTTCAGCTCCTTCCTAGTTAAACAAACTCTGAGTCCCCCAAACTGCCTAGAATTTTTAAAATCTGTCCAGGCTCCAACCCAGTCCCGCCAGAAAAAGTCTCATTTTCTAGACTTTGCCTCTTCCTTGAAACTCAGAAAACCAAACAATTACCTTAGACTTCACAAGTAAGAATTCGGTGTCAGAAAGCCTGTTTCCAGGGGCTAACGGACTACAGTTGGCGACCTGGTTAGTGGGAAGAGAAGGAAGTGGCTCCTGTGACTCTGGCCAAAAGTACTTGGGGGTCCTTTATAATGAGAAGAAAACCACGGCCTCCCCCCGACCGCCACCTCTACCCAGAGACAAGAGAGCACAGGGAAAAAGAGGCATCTTTTTCTATTCACAGCGACACACTGTCTTTTTATGGTGATGTGATCATTGTGTTCATTTAAAATATGCTAGACTTTGTAGTATTTTGATTGCCACTTATATGAACATACAAACGGAGGTCTGGAGACTGCAACTTCCTAGCAATGAATATTTAGGGAGAGATTTTCTTTTCTCTTCTAAATTAACAGGTTAGAGACCCAGATTTCGTCTTAAACAAAAGCCAGTTTGTCCTAACAGGGGCAGATAGGGTGCATGCTGACTTTTCGCCACAGCTTACGGCCAGTAGAAAGTAAGCAGTGACTCTTCTGTAAATACTCCTTCAAATTCTTGGTAGATCAGTGAAGATGAAAGCAGAGCTAATTTAGAAAAATCCTTGCCTGGCATTGGAGTTATGCTTCAGGAAAGGGTCAATATAGCGTGAGGTTTACAAAAAAGAAATAAATAAAAGAGACTTTTTTGTTTCCTTGTTTCTGAATGAGAAGTAATGAATAATCTGTTAAGAACATGGGTAATGGAATAAAAAAAATTAAAAACAAGAACAAAAACGAAAAAACTAAATTCTAACATGCACACTTGGCAATCCCAGGCTGTGAAACCTGGAGGCTGTTTT
The DNA here is from genome assembly GCA_004027375.1 of Macroglossus sobrinus. Lineage (NCBI taxonomy): Eukaryota > Metazoa > Chordata > Mammalia > Chiroptera > Pteropodidae > Macroglossus > Macroglossus sobrinus. The sequence goes on along the minus strand of PVKZ01003677.1, from coordinate 13,661 downwards.
TCCCCATTCATCATATAGGGAGAGTAGGAGCACATCCGAAGCAGCCTTCTGGACAGAAAGCAGAAAATCGATGAGACCATCATCACTCCCACCCTAACAGCAAGCACAAGCTGGATGCACAGTAATATCACAGTATTTAAAAATCATTCAAGAGCTGAGGATGCAAAGAAACCTAAATGAACTGAGTTCTCGAAAGTGATGTGCCTTTCCTGGCAAAGAGACCTGAGGTGCTTTCATCCCACCCAGAGGTGGCTTCCCGCACAGGACTCCCCACAGATCGTGTAGCTTCTAACCATGTTCAACAGGCTCACACACGGGCTCCCTGGTCAAGTTGCAATAACAAGGATCGCCAGTCGGAGAGAAACTTGTCGCCCACCCGCCAGCCCTTTCCTGCAAAGAGTCCCAGTGAGGACAGGAGAGTGTGCCAAAGGCAGAGAGGAGGGCGAGAGAGCCTTTTCTTCCTCAGGCCCCTTTTGTTATCTGTGGGGCAAAACTCTGTCAGCAACAACAGACAAGCACAGTATAAAGAAATGAAAACATCGCTTAATAGCCCTCATGAACATAGATGTTAAAACCTTTCAGAAAATTAGCAAATTAAATCCAGCAAATTGTAAACAGGATAAACTCCAAGCATGGCTTATCTCAGATGCAGACACTGTTTTAACAATGTGTATCATGTATGTTAACACATTAATGTTAAGATGCATGTTAATATATACAAAGAATATGATATTAACAGGTAAACCATATGAATATCTCAAGGTGTGTATTAAAATTACTAATAGTATCCATTCTAGATGTTTTTTTTAATCTCTTAGAAAAAGAAGATAATTTCTTCAGTCTGTTCAAGAGCATCTATGAAACCTAAGGTAACATTACACTTAGTAGTCAATAAGCAATATATATATTTTCAATATGTAAAAATAATCATTTTTCAACATGCTAGTAACAAATCACTGGAAAATAAAATCTAATAATATATAATTTACAATAAGAAAAACCTTTCTACACGTAAAACTAGGAAACGACACTGAGAGAAACTGAATAAGACATAAATAGATAGATAGTCACTATTCATATATTTAAGAACATCATACTGTTAAGATGTCTGTTCTTTTCCAAAGTAGACTATAGGTTTAAAATAATCAAAATATTGTGATGATTTTTGTAGACAATGACAAGTTGATTCTAAAATTTATATGGAAATTTAAAGGATCTAGAATCACTAAAATAATTTTGCCGAAAGGAACAGAGAGAAATTACACTATCCACCGACGTCGAGTTACTGTAATACTACAGCAATCAAGACAGTCTGGGATTGTCCTAAGGATGGACAAATAGTATTCGATGGAACAGAACAGAAAGTCCATAAAGAGATCCACACATATACCATCAGTTGATCTTTGAGAAAGGTAGCAAAAAATTCAATAAGGAAAATAATGTCTTTGTTTTAACAAATAGAGCTGAGATTGATACCTAATATGAAACGATGAAACTTGACCCTACTTTATTTAATACACAAAAATTAATTCAATATAGACCATGAACCTAAACATAAATAGAAGGACCATAAAGCTTCTAAGAAATACTTGGGAGAATATCTTCACAACCTTGGAGCTGGCAAAGATATTTTAAACAAGCCTGTAGAAGCACTAATCATAGAAGAAAAAAAAAAAGATAAATTGACTTTATCTAAATTTAAAATTTCTGTTTATCAAAAGATACTGTTAAGAAAATGAATAGGCAAGTCACAATTTAGGGAAAAAAATATTTACAACACATTTGACAAAGGATTCAAGTACAGAATACATAAAGAAGTCTTTTGAATGAAGGCAAAATTCTTAAACCCTCGCTCTACAAAAGAAGATAAACAAATGGCCACTAGATCCTGAAAAGATGCTCAAGATGATCAGTCATCAGGAATATAAAAAGTAAAACCTCAAGGAGGTACTATTTCACATCCTATAGAATGGCAAAGTCAAATCCAAATATCAAATCTGGTGAAGATATGGAGCAACCAGAACTCCTCCTGATCTTCTGTAAGGTTGAGAGTACTACGAAAATCTCAAAGCCCTGGAAAAACATTCGGAAACATGAAGATTAGCAACCACCAAATGTGGTGTCTGTTGCAATTTTGTGTTTCTTACTGCACCAGAAGTAAGAGTCCTGAGGAAGTAGGAGTTAAAACATCGTCTGTCAAAGGGACAACTGAGAGTGCCATCCAGCCTGACATGCTTTATCTGGGACTGTACATCTTCAGTTTGCTCCTAGAATCAGTGCAGGGCAAGCTGCAGGGAGAAACGCAGGCTTCCAGCCAGCCTCATGCACAGGAAACTCAGGGTGCAGGGAAATTCAGTCTTGATCGAAGAGAAAAGCCAGAGGAATAAACAGGCCTGTCTGGGTGTCTAATTATTCGGGATGCAGCCTCTCCACTGAGGACAGTGTGGAAATTATTTTTGTGTGTGTGTGAATTTGCTCCTTTCCATTTTTATCGCATTCCTCATCCTTGCAGAATACTAGAACCCTGTTATCTTCAACTTTCATATTTGGGCCATTCATGACTTACATAAATACACAGTTTCAATTAAATCCCCTCACTTTATTTTCTTCAGTAAATTAAGAGAATTAAACTTTAACAGATAGTCAGCCTTAAAACACTATATCCGAATTGACCTGAAGATTTTATTCAACCATCACATGATTTAATACTATTCTGAACTATATAAAAGTGGGATGGCTTCTTAGAAAGGATAGTGCTGAGAAAAAGTTTCGGAGACATCACAGGACTTTCTCTAACATACCTTTCTGCATAGAATGATCTAAAAAAAGTAAACAGCTCTGTAAAAATTGCTACGAGTAAGTGAATTACAGAAATATCACACTCCTTAATCTCTGTCCGTAAATAAGGAATATACAAGTATGAGATGCTAGCACAGGCTCTTTAACCAAGGACTAAGGCTAAATTGAACATGGAATTAAAAAAAAAATACTCATTAATACCACACATGGGGAAATGCTAAATTATCATCTTACATGGATTTGGGATACTTCGTGCAATTCCGTGAATAACCATCTTGAAGCTTCCGTTGAGAGGGAACTCAGAAGTTGGGTTCAAAGTCTCATCATGAATTTCAGTATTCATTTTGCAGAAACGACAAATTCATCATTTAATTCTAACTTCCCTGGAGTATATTTCCCAGAGCTGGGAGAGCCAGAATAGATACAGCAGAGAAAAGAGTAGTAGCTCCATTTGGGGGAGTTAGAGGTGTTTTGGCTTCAGTGAGTTACCTAGTCAGCAATGAAGTGAAAGTTATGTTTAAAGACAAAAAGTAGCTGCCTGTATTTGAAGATGCATTCGCCTTGGAGGAGGGAAATGTGGTTTTTTCTCTGAGTTTCATGTGACCTTGAGCAAGAAGTTTCACTTTATTTGATCCGAGACTCCCTTGTGGAAAATACAGTTGATGGTATCTGCCTGAGCAGTCCAGGTCTGCGGCAGGGATAAGATCCAAGGGAAAGGGTGTATTTAAATGTGTTCTGAAAAATGCAAAACACTGTCAAATACGAAGTGCGATTAAGGTATAAATTTCGAAGGCAGAGGAGCTGGGCACCTTGTAGAGAGGGTCAGAGGCCAGAAATAACTGGCAGTTTTCCCAGTAAGTGTGGAATTGCTGCTCAGTTTCTGGCGGGGACATCCTATCCCCTTAACCCTTTGGGATCGGGGCAGAGATGTTTGGTTTGGAATCTGCCGAAAGGGCCAACAGCTGAGATGTGCTCTGTTGTGCTTCTTTTCAGGCTTAAAACGGAGAAGTGCCCCCAACCTCCGGGACTGTCAAGAAATTTAACACGGACAAATGTAAGTTAATCACAAGGATTTTGCTCAAAGAATATGCATTTCCTAGAGAATCAAAGGCTTTGATTAGTGAGCCTTATCATTCATTGGCATCAACGTGAAAACACTCCGATATTTCCAGTGAATGCCTGTTGTAGTTTTGCACATGTGTAACTTGGATATCAGCTCTTGGGTATCTGGATTCGTCCAGTATGATGAGGATGAGCTTTTCAGTAATACTTGAGTTCAAATGGCTCATAAAACTACCCTGGTCAGATGTGGGGAGCCGACATCTTTCCTCTTCCTTTCATATGCAGATTCCCTTCTTCTTCGTCTGAAGTCTCTTTGTCCTGTGTGCCATAAAGGTAGCAGTTTGGTTCCTTTATCCGCCCCCCCCAAATAGTCACTGTCTCCACAAAATGTGAGCCTCAAGTGGAAGTTTATGAGCAACAGAAAAATTGCATGACTTTATGGCAGATAGATTGAAATATTATACAGTGGGCCCCCCCTCATCCACGGAGGACACGTTCCAAGACCCCCAGTGGATGCCCTAACCCGCAGATAGCAGCATTCAGAGGAAAGCTCTGTCTCGGGGACTCTGGCCCGCGTCGAGCAGTGAAAACAGACACGAGTTCTAAGTATTGACTCGTAAGCTAAGAAATTGTGGCCTCGAGAAAAGCATTCCTCTGGAACTTACTCGTGAGGTAAGAATCATGTTTTCAAACCGGGAGGGATTACCAGATTCAACTTCTTCTTTTATAGACGAAGAAATCGTAAACCAGATTGATTCAGGAACTTGACCAGGGACGTCTGAGCCCAAAGCCAGGGTCAGAACTCAGGCCCCGAGCTGCGAGCGGTTTAGACTTGACAGGAAGCCCGTGCGCTGTCTGCCTCAGCATTTTAGGTGTGAAATGAGAATGAAATGTGAAAGCACCTGAAGGAATATCATCCTTTGGCTTGAAGAGTTATTACTTCCTGCCTCAGATTGGATTGCCCTGTAGATCTGTTTTGTTTTTGTTTTTGTTTTTTTTCCTTCTCCCGACATTTTTCCCTTTCTATATTTTTGGAATTAAGTTAGCATAACACTGTTTCAGAGCCATAGCAAAGTCAGTCACATTTCTCTGGCCAACAGTGACATCTTGTGGACACCTAACAAAAATCCCTGCATTTACTTAACGATTGAAAGTTCCTGGATCCCGTCCGTGAGTCTTTGGGAAGCACGAGAGGAGCTCAGGTTAAACATGACGGAGTCTCAGTCCTTGCCGCAGTGTGGAAGCTCAAGAGAGCAGAAAAAGGACTAGAAAATGAGTGTTAGCGATGATCAAGAGAGCTTCCAAGTAGGTAGCAAATCTGTGTTTTCAATAGATTGTCGTCACCTTCCTAGGAGCTCACTGCTTCCTCGTAGCTCTCTACTTCCTGAGACGCTGCGTTTAGTTTATGGAATAAATTCATGAAAAGCATATTTCACCCTTTGCTTCTCCTTTACCTTTTTCACTGTTGATGCAAGTAGCCAGAGAAAGGGCAACTCTGGAAAAAGAAAAACAAAACAGCCACAGCAATAATAACAAAAAGAAACCCCTGCTGGCATCTAGTTTTGAGGTTCAGAAAGTCTACACACTTTTGTCAGTAAAGAGGATTGAGACAGAAATGTGAAGGAATGATCCAGATTCAGACAGGGAAAGAGCTCCTCAGGTGGGCAAACTGGTGGTGTTGGTGGCGAGCTTCTGGGGACCGCGGAGCGAGCGGAGGGAGTGGATGAGTCTGTCCGGTTCAGGGCTCGGCCTCGAATGACCCCCGTGGATGAAACCACAGAAAGTTTTGCAGATGCTTAGAGATGCTTCTGCTCTAGCAGTTAAGGAAGCAGCCGATTCCTCCTGTCCCCCTGCCCCCCCAGGAGCACATGAGACCACACATCTGAAAGGTCAGGGGAGCAGAACAAAGAGGACAGTGACCTTGGCTGTTGCAGTGGATGTCAACATGGGCTGACGACATCAAAGATGGGGTGGTCCCTCCCTCCTGCCCGCTCACCACTGTAACCGCATAAGCTGTGATGGTTAATTTTACGTAGTAGCTTGGCTAGGTCAGAGTACCCAGATATTGGGTTAAACATTATTCTAGACATTTCTGTGAAGGTATTTATATATATACATGTATATATATAAAGGTAACTTTTAAATCAGTAGACTTTGAGTAAAGCAAATTACCCTCCAAAGAATGGGTAGGACTCAACTAATCAGTTCAAGGCCTTAATAGAAAAAGACAGATGTTCCCAAAAGAGAGAATTCTACGCACAGACTACTACGCACAGACTACCTCACATCTGAACTACAGCTGTTCTCTGGGTCTCCGCCCATCCGCCTACACCACACGTTTTGATCTCGTATCTCCAAGATCACGTGAGCCAGTTCCGCAATATAAATACCTCTGCATATACAGATAGAGATACGCGCACGCGCGCGCACACGCGCACACACACACACACACACACACACACACACACACACACACACACATCCTATTGTCCTATTGATTCTATTTCTCTGGAGAACCCTGACTAATACATAAATCCCCAGAGATTAAACACAGCTCAGTATGTTTTTTTTCCCCACAGTAAGATGTTCATAATTTATTTAAAAATATCCTTTCACTGATACCTCAAAGACATTTACCCTGAATGTGTGTTTCATTTAGATAGGGGTCGCAAGTTTATCAGAGAAAAGCTCATATTAATGCCTTTAAAACAGAAACTGTCTCAACGAGCTGTCGCCTGTGAGAGATACACTGTCATTTTGAGACAACGCACCGGTTCACTGCATCTAGCCGGGAATGAACCGACTAGAGTGAATAGATTTGGCCCGTGATGTGTTCGAACAGTGTTACCTAAAGAAACCAGTCAATAGCAGTACTTGAGCTATTGTGATGAAATTCCCACACTGGCCCGCCGAAAAAATGTTGTAAAGGGTGTCAGAGATCTCTCTGCCAGGGGTTAATAGAATACATCTCAATCCTTTAGAAATATTGGATGAGATCCGTTTGACATATTTTACTAGAAAAAAAAAAAAAAAACTTCAGGCATTTTTCTTTTTATCTACTAAGAAAGGTAACAAGATGTTCTATCATCTCACGGGTTGAATAACAGTAAAACTTTAAAACCATTCTCTTGCTTTATGTGTTTTGCCCATTCATCCTGATATCCAGAAATTTGTAAAGTGTGTTCCTCAAACTGAAAAAAAGATAATGGCCTTAGCCTAAAAAAGGAACCAAGAGATTTACCTCTGTACATATCTATAAAATCTTAATTTAAATTTGACATCCATTTGAGATAGGTGCCCAATAATTATGCATAATTATACAGCGCAGCTGACTAGATATCTTGAAAGTTTTAATGGTTTTGTTGTTCTGGATTTTCAGAAAACCATCTTAGTCTTATTTGTAGCTATCTTTGTGGTTATTTAATTTTCTTGAGGTCCGCAGTATGTCAGATCCACTGCTGGGTGTGCCCCAGACCCTAGTGGGCCCTCTACCTGCCCATCTCCCCGTGAGGGGCAAAACAGTTCTCATCGGACATCTCCCCGCTACTCAGAGTGGCTTAGAAGTTCAGTCCTCCTGTGGGAGGTTCCCTTCATCTAGAGAACAGAGAACAGAGTAAAGACAGTCCTTGACGGTAAGCTAACGCATTAGGCAGCTGAGATCCTCACCGTCCAGCACAGAAAGGGGCGGGTGAGATGGACGGCATGGTGAGACGACACCCTCCCCAGCCATTTTCTCAGCAGTGACGAGCCCAGCCGTCCTGAGGCAGGTGGGGCCTTGCACGAACTTGCCCCCATGGCCCCGGCGATGGCTGTGAACTCGGACTGGGCTCAGTGCTGGGGGGACTGCCATGAGGTCTGTGTTCGCAGCAGTGGTTTTGCTGGCACAGCAGAATCCTCCTGCTCTCTCTGCTGGAAGCAGTTGACCAGTTGACCAGCCACCAGGAAAACCGATTTCTTGAACCAGAGTAAGCAAACCGTATGGGACCTTGGAAATATGGGCAATGGGAAGCTCTATGCTATTAAAAATTCATTCTAATTTTAACAATAAAGGAAATAAGGTTTTGTTCTGTACTCCAAACTGATAAACTAGAATGCAATGGTTCTAATTTATCAAGGTTGATGGCAAAACAATTTGGAACATGAGATAAGAGTTGTAACTTCCTCGTGTGCAATGATTGGCTAAAGCGGGCCTGCCTTCTAAATATTTCATATAAATATGAATAGCATTCATAGGTATATGCTTAGTTTTCACAACAATACTATGGCATAAAATTAAAATAAAATAAAATAAAATAAAATAAAATAAGTAAAGTAAAATAAAGTTAAATTAAATTAAATTAAATTAAAAACATGGCACAGAAGAGAAAGCAAGGTCTGATGTGCTAGATGACCACTTATCCTTCCCGGATAACTAGCCCTGACCTTGACTGCTGTCTTACTTGTTGTGGATAAAAGGTCAAAACCACACTAGGAACAGATGCATGAGCTGCTTTTGCCTGAAAAGTGGGTTAAGCGTGCCTCCTCCCGCAGCTGGCTCAGTAGTAGCATCTTTAACGAAGAATAGCACTGAGCCCAGCTGAGCGAAGCTGGCCCTGTATGAACACTTCCTTCTCCCCATCGGCCACGGAAGTTAGGTTTGCAGATCTGTTCAAAGGTTAGTCTTTGTCAGATCCAAGATTTTGTTTAATTTAGGAGGATGAATAATCAGATGTTGACAGAAGTGAGCAATACTCAATTCAAAAATTTAATCTGGTTGGCCTTTGTTAAAGAAACATCAGGAGAAATTGATGACCATAAAGATTTATATTTATTAATCTAGGAAGATTTCTTTCTAGCTCTGGAATGATAATAGTTATTTGAGTTATGGCTGGATAATGGAGACTATTGACGCAGGGTGTCCCCTTATGGTTAACACTCATTAATCATTTTTATAATTAAAAATATATTTTTCAACTCAGCCTATTTTTCATATTTAAAGAATATCATCAGAACAAAACTTTCCAGATACTCAGTATGGTAAGTTATTTTTAAAGAATGAGATGAGTAAGATCAGTCAACTGAGCAACATCACCTACACCATAGATTTATGCTTTCTGTACGGAACTCCTTATTTTAATAATACTAAATGTAACGATAAAGTGCTTTGAAAACTAATGGCTTTCCATTTACATAAACTGTATGTATAGTCACTAAAAATTTCACATGCAAAATACTATGAAGTAAAAACAGCCCCAAATTCTACCTCCAAGAGAGAACCAAGTTCAAGATCTCAGTGACTAACTTCCAGATATTTCCTGAGCATGCTTTCAGAAACAGATCTTGCTCACACAAACACCAAACCACATTTGCATACTAGTAAGCTCTTGTGGAGATAATCGAAGACCACCCAAACGGGAACCTACGGGGCGTATTTATTCAGAGCTCACCATTGCAAGGGGTTCAGCCACCATCACTTGCGTTTGGCAGAGACTCGAAGGCAGGCCGAGTTGTGGGACAGCTCTTAGTGGGACAAAGAGAATTGCAGGTGCGCTCTGATTGGAGGTGACTGGCTTGAGGAAGCTGGAGACGGGCTACCTGGAAGCAGGACATCTTATACGGCTGGCTATGGGAACGTATTTGACTTGTTCTGGATGGCGTAGGGTTGGAAGCAGAATCGAAAATAGGGAATCCGGCAGAGGTGAACCAAGCCGCCACCGTTCTGGGCTTCAGAAGTTCTGGTTTGGCTTCTCCACCTGGTTGACGCTTCCTCATCAGCAGAGGGTTCTGTTGTCACACGTGGCCTGGCCACTTGTCTGTTGATATATCCAGGTTCTCACTATCCGTGATTTGGATATAACTTGGATTTTTTTTTCTTTATTCCTCGATTCAATTAATATTCACTGCTTCATTATTTTAATGGCTGAATACCGTTGTATTTTATGGATGTGCTATACTATCATACCGATCTTACAGATAGGCAATAATATAATACTGATTCTCTTTATAATGCTACTCAAAGCATTCGAAATGGTCTGTATTTTAACAATAGTGAAATAAGCTTCCTCGGAGAGAGTTATATTTATGTTATCCACTCACGTTTTAAATGTAAATGTTCAGAGTAGAATTTCATGGTTCATACTTCGGTACATATTGAATTTGAATATGACACGCCACACTTTTCTTCAGCTGAAACACTTAACTCCCCTCAGTGGATGGAAGTGACAGCTGTCATTAATAGTCACTTAAAAAACTTGTTAAACCTACAGACGGCACACTTTTATTTATTTATGAGGTTGAATGGCTTGTATATTTATTAAGCATGTGTCTTTTTTTTCTTTTCTCAATTGTCCACTCATGTTATTTGCCCATATCTTTATTGGTATAATCTAGTTTCCTTTTGATTTGTGAGCTCATTATGTTTTATGCTGGGAAATTCTTCCATTCTCCCTAGTTGTTTTTGTTTGTTTGTTTGTTTTTAATTTTTACATGGCGCTGTGCCTTGTTTTCGCTGTACAGAGCACTCACTTCTAATGATACTTGGAGAGTTATTAGGACTTCATGCCTCCGCGTCAGGGGTGATAGCCAGAGGGTACCTTTTAGATAGGGCGAGGGCCATGAGATCCAAAACGTGACCTATGCCTTTATCGTTGCGATCGGGAAGTAACTCACTGAAACAAGTAAGAAGAATGTTCTCCAGCTAACTCCACAAGAGCAAACCAAATAGTCTATATTTTATTTTAATAATAAATACGTCAATACTCAGACAATGCTCTGTCACCTACCCACACAGGTTATACGTTCTTTTGTACACTCAATTTCTGGCATTTTCTCAGTTTAATTCACAGTCCCCAAATAATATAAGCCAGGTAAAGACTAACCCCTCAAGCTTCCTTTTCCACTCTTGCCAAGAGGATCTTAATGAGAGGTGTGACGTATGCAGGTACACATGGGGAGCTATCGGCCACTTGTTCATGAGCTCTGAGTGGCCGGGACCAGGGTGGGTGGAGGTCAGCAGAGCTTCTGAGTGTCCTCGTTCTCCTTCCACTGTGACCCGCGCTAAGCTCTCCTCAGCCTGGTGACTAATTCCTCTCCACGAGTGTCTCAGCAGTTCTAAGTATCGGCCATAAACGGGAAGTATCTGTGGAGTGCTTAAAGATTGTTCTCATCTCCTCATTCCATTACCAACAATTCTGATTCACCTCATCTGAAGTGGGACCCTGGCATCCGTGCGTTTTAAAGAGCTCTTCAGAGTGAACAGGCAAACGTCCATCCACAGTTGAGAATCGTGTGTCTTAATGTTACCTCGTGTTTCCTTTTACCTTTTATCAACAGGCCGTACACATCACACCATTTATCTCCCACAGCAGACCTGGCACCTATCAAACGATCACAGCATGAGCTAGCATGAACTGCTTTTTAAAATATTCTATTACTTTTCGAATAGTTTTAAACATAAAATGAAAATAGCTTATAATAAATAAGAAAACATGTTTTCCTCCGCATTCAAGTCAGACAAATTGGACTTGATTCACTCAACACTCACAGTCTTACGGACTCAGAAAGATTCACAAATCCTATGTCTCAAAGGGATCCCAGAGATCCTCTCATTATATGCTTTTCTGTTTCGTGTAGTATAATGAACCTGAGACTCTGAATTACTCATGCGATTTTTCACGATGTTATCCAGCCAATAAGTATTAGATTTAGTCCTGTAACATCAGTGTGCACTATATTAGTTAGCAAATGCTGTATACGAAATTAGTCCAACACTTAGCAACCAAAAGAAAAAAAAAACTACATACATTTACAGTCTCATCCACCTTTCATCTCACAGTTTTTTGGGTGTGAATTCAGGAGCGGCACAGCTAGTTATTCCTGGCTGACTGCATGTCATAAGGTCGGAATCAAAATGCTAGGCAGGGCTTCCGTCATCCGAAGGCTTGACTGGGCCAGGAAGGTCTGCCCCGCTACCTGGCTGCTGCCAGCACGCTTCCGTGCTGTTCCGTGTCACGGGGGCCCTCCGTAGGGCTGTCCGAGTGGCCTCATGGCTCGGCAGCTGGCTTATCCCCAGAGCTCATGTTCTGAGAGAACAAAACGGGAGCTAAAACCTGTCTTATGAAATAGCTTTGGGAGGCACACTCTGTCCCGTTTGCCATAGTTTATGAGTTACACCAGCCATTTTTTTACTCACTCCAGGAGGAGCATACACGGGTAAGAGGAAAGAACCCACTGGGGACCGTCCTGGAGCCTGCCGACCACAGGCGCATTCATCAGTATGTTCTGAGTGTTAGGTCTGTGGCGGTCCCTTACAGTTCCACTAGGCTTTACCGCCAATCACATGACTTACTATCACTTTATATGTCATTATTTGACAATGTATCATCTAATAACACGTTGGGAAAATAGTGCTTTAAAAATATGCTTTCAGTGATGCGTGAAGCTTTAATAAGATCTCTGTTGATCTCATTTGACATATCTGGCATTTAGCTTAAAAAATCGTTTTCAGTGATCAGAGAATTCTAAATTAAGAAATTTTATTTTTTATTTTTATTTTAAAAGCGTAAAAAAAGTTTGCCTCCTCTAAAGAGATATGCGGTCGTCTCACAATAAGCAAGATCATTTTTCTCGATGATCATGGTATGTGATCTGCATCACCTACATCCTAGCGATCAGTTTTCATGGTTAAGATTGTCATGAACGTCAACTATGAAGCAAGATGTGCTTTAGCAGTGTTCTTTTTTATGTTCACATTTAAAATTTTTTGGCTAGAAAAATAATACTGCAGTTAAACATTGCTTTTAAAGAAAAAAAATGGTGATATTTACAATCGGCCTTAAGTAATATGTAATTTCAAGAAAGGTAAAATTTATAATTATTGATAGAATAAATCATTGCTCATGACCCCTCTCACGAAAAATATGTGCTATTCTCTGAAAAACAAATACAAGAAATTATATCGTGTTAATACCTTACTGCTTTTATAATCATAAACAGCGTATTGAAACAGAACCTTAATAACTACTCTTGCAATTTTAAAGAAGATTAAGCTACTCAAGTGATTGTAAGCTAATGGTAATAGACATTATGTAATTACTAAAAGCCACAAGTCAGGAATCTCCAGTTCTTGAGCCAAAATCTACCCTTCAGTGAGTTTAATGTAGTTTATTAGGAAAATGCCAAGAGTTGATATTTCCACGTGATGCTGAAAGGAAGCATAGATTTAAATGGCTTTAATGGCAAAAATTCTGAAAGGCTTCAGGATCAGTACGTCAGTAGAAAGGAGTCCAGGTACGTCTGTGCGTCTCAGTGCATTTTCGTCTGAGCTTTTGAGTCCTCTCGGCCTTGACACGTCTCTCTTCGCGGAATACTTAGTTATGTATTGATTGATTAATAGCCCACTTCATTCCGAAGAGTGCCCAAAGTGAGTGAGTCCTTCTGCATTCATGTGCATGGTGTGTGTGGATGTATGTATCGGGGGGCTGAGGGGTGGCATCTGTCCACTCACGAGTCTCTAATATATACGTCTCTGTTCCTTTCGGTACATTTCTCTAGTTCTATCCGTGTCCTTCTGAGTTAAACAGTTTATTTTTACTCATCAATAAACGTACACCTCATCCCATTTCGAAGAGTAACTGAGGCAGCTGGCTGCGTTGCCCACAGTGCACACTCTTCTGTATGTCACATGTGTCATCTCTGCCCCTGTGTCTCTGCCCTGGTCTTTCCCTCTCTTTTCCCTGCCTCTTTCCAGGACACCAGTAGCCTTCTATTTAAGCCTCTGCTCTGCTTTTTTAGAATCTCCTTTAAAAAGCATCACATTATTC